>CM067369.1:220311832-220571832 GCA_034401795.1 Chaetoderma sp. LZ-2023a | reverse complement strand
CATGACACTGTTTTGGAAACTAATCTTGCTGCGCAAATTTAGACTCTTTCATGATGAAAACTGGTTAAACCGGGCTCTGCAATGGTCCTGAGGAATGTCCATTTGCAGGCTAAGGAAAGACTTTTTTTTTTTTAGCAATTTGCAACCGAAATGACTGGCTCACCGGTGGTAAATTTAAAAAGGAGTCTTCTCTTGGCTTGCAAATTGGCACTTAATAGGCAAATAATTTAATTTTCTTGGGCAAATGTAACCCTTAAAGCTTAGATTCTTGGTATATACGGTATGTTTCATTTTTGGTTCTTAACTAATTCTGGTAACTTAATAAAGAATAATACGACGTATTGTCAGTGGAAAACTGTATAGCATTAGGAAATAAATTAGGGAGGCATTTAAACGACAATTATAGGTCAGTGGATTCTATGCTTTCAGCAATGGAAATTACACTTCAACGTCCAATCTGTTGTTTGGTGTTCGTAGTTGACAAATGAGAATAATAACAGGACATGAGGCATAGCAATATGGGAATCCAGGTTGGATATCATGTCACACGATTGTGTGATACGCAATGAGTAAAAGTTTAAACTTGGTTTATTTGCAGCTGGTTGTGAAGCCTTTTAGTTTATTTTGATCTTCATCACGTAAGTGAGTTTTAAAACGGTCAGACATTGTAACCACTCTTATGCTACCCGAAAGATTGTCCCAGATACGGATCCATGTATGATAGAAGGAGCCGAGCAATGTGCGCATTCTACAGTGTGATGTTATTAATGTACGGTGCACTCTAGTTTGCGCTATACAATGATGAAGGTGATTGGAACAAGCTTGGGCATATACAAGGTCGGTCGTGACACTGTATATCGTTAATGCCTTGACATTGCACGCGCCATTGAAGGAGTTCCAGACCTGGTTGTTCAAGCTATATTATGTGTATGTTGGTTCAATTCCCAGTGAATTCTACGTGTCTACATTCGCTGGACCATCTCGATGTCTCTAAATGTTTCATTCTGGTAGGGGAACCATACAATAGAAGCATATTCCAGACTGGAAGATACATTTTCGTGTAGTATTGTGTTTGCATGCTGACTGAGTATGCTGTTACATCTCTGTATACAGAGGTGCTTGCCCCATTGGTTTTTGCTGTAATGGTAATGCTGTTTTTTACAGTTGAAATATCTGGTGAATATCATACATCTGGTATCTTGCCTATTGCTCTAGGTTTTGCTTAAATATCGCACTATATTTGCATTAAAGGTGCATATTCACACCAGAATACTTGAAAATAAAATTGTTAAAATTGTATTCTTTTATAGGCTTAAATTATGTGTATATATATATAATGAGACGAAATAAATCTTAACATATGATGATTTCATTCCATATAAATTAATATAAAATTTTAAGTTGCGAAATTGAAATAGAGGCTCGTGCCTAATAATATTATTATTAATTTATATGGAATGAAATCATCATATCTTAAGATTTATTTCGTTTCATTACATGTAGGCTCACAGTTTAAGCCTCTAAAAGTATATAGTTTAAACAATTTTATTTTCAGTAATTTAGCTGTGAATATGCCCCTTTAATTGTTTTATATAATATTGTGTCATTAAATTGTGCACTGTGGAGCTCAGATCGCCACGCATTTCGTTGGCTTAACTAAGGAATAGAGTCGGACTCAATAATGATTCTTGGTCAACACCAGCGGTTAATTTCCCAAACAAAGAGACTTGACGTTCAACCCCTAATTGTTTAGTTCTGTCAGCGAGGAAGTTCTCAATCCATCTGGCGGTGTGTCGATAGATACCATAGTGACGTGGCATCGCAATGCGGCGTTTGTGTCGGACATTATTGAAGGTCTTCGCGAAGTCAAGGAACCTGTTGTCAGTTTGTCAGTTTGGTCAGCAGAATAAATTGTTGAAGCATGAATTTGATAGCTGTCATTCGAGAGATGCGTTTGGGTGTAACGAACAATTTTGCAGCAACAATTTCTTACCGAATAAGTTATAGTGAATGTGATATATAGTAAAAGAGTACACAATACAACATGTATGGTTTGTCTTGTCAAGCCTTCAATTACATCACTGACATAATGCCAGGTTAATGGACCTTTCCACTGTATCCATGCATCACATGACGTCATAATCAACTACGTGACGTATAGAATGGCATCGTCATAATGACGTAATTAGTGACGTAGATAAGTACGCCACGAACGCATATGTGAAAGCGGACGATGCGTTGTTGTATGTCTTTACTATTTAATAAATATTCTGTTGAATAGTTTGAAACTAATTTGATTGGGTGACGTTGCTGCCATATGCATCAACAGCGTCCAGTCAAATTAGTTACAAAATATTCAACAGCTTACCTGCATAGTTTTCAGGAAATTGATAGTCAGCGCATTCGGGGATCGATCAATCCTAACCCCGCGAAGTGTGGGTGGAGCTTAGCTAGAGTGGGGCGGGGCATAGCTAAAAATGGAAAGGTCTATTGAATCTCGTTGTAAGAGTATTTCATGACAGAAGCACCTTTAACAGGTTTTCGGAATTTGGGAGACTGACTAGCTTCAAAGACTAAAGATGCTGGAAGCGGTATCGCAACCGGCGAACGCGTATATATGCAGAACAATTGGGATCATAACTCAATAGTCAGCATAATTTTCCGGCAGTTAAAACCGTAAACTCAAAGTAATTGTCTAAACGGAAGTATAAAACTTTGCTATCTGCAATATCTACGTCAGCATCATCTGGTGCATTTTATCACATTGCAAGCCTTTCCCCGCAATTGATCACCTATGGGGTTGATCACTCCTTGCTTGCTGCAATGTCTTGAGAGAAATACCCAACCCCACCCAACCCCACCCCACACACCCTCTCGGAAACTCTGTATATGCAATGGAGTTCATAACTAGATTGACTTTGGAAAAAGCTTGTTAACGGTGATTCTGTCACGACACCCTCTCTACACATGAATTAAATTTACGTAGGCAGACAAGCGCGACACCATTGAAGACTCGGGAAGCCACGCTATGACTACTGTGCTTGGTGGAAAATGTACAAAGTCGCTATTCAGTATGAAAGCGGCTGGTGCAAAATAATCTATTACACCAGCCCAGTCAAATTAGTTTCGAAATATTTAACAGCTTACCTGTGAACTAACTTTGATATTCGGATAGGATTCTGGGAATTCAGGGTTTGATCGGCCCTAACATAGATAAAGTGTGGGCGGAGCTTAGCTAGAAATTGGTGGGGCATAGCTAACACTGGATTCCAAAATTAACTTACCAGCATCAGATTTTGTAAAGAAAGGCATGATACTGAATACTCCGGGCCACAATTTGTGTGTGTTGTATATTGACTGAGGTTACTCTCGGGAAGCTAACCGTCCACTACGAGTGCAAAAGGTTATCTGTTGTGTGTATTCAGCTATGAACCTCATACATCACACGGTCCTCTGACGTGGCCCTTAAGAGACACCAAAACCTAACGCTCAGATTTAAACACCATTTGTTGAGTAGAAGCCAGTATTTTCTACAGATCTTAGAGTTACATAAACGTGGGACAAGTTGTGGAAATCATCCACGGGTATTAAGCGATCACGTTCGTGGCCGCCCCTTTAGCCGGAGCTTTGTGTTTAGTTAATCCCTTTTCCCTGAGGGCCATCATACGTGGTGGGATAGTCGACTCTCATGTCAAAATCTGCCAACTTTACTCGACATATTTATACATAATGGACGACGGATATTGAAGATTGAAATATTAGTAACAAATTTTCAACAGTATCTTATTATTAATCCGCAAATTTGTGGGTACAAAGTTATTTAATCCCTAAGAGCATTGCCATAAGTACACTTTGGCTTACGGCTGACAGACACTAAGACTCAATAGCATACTCTAAATAGTTTTAGAAATTGTTATATTTTGAGTATGTCGATAGATATGCATTAGTGTAACGACTTCTAACTGCGACAATACTGCGTGCAAATGGCCACATTTTGTACATGCGCGTATCGAAAGATCTTGGTCTCAAATTTGCGAACACCGTTGCTATATATGTTAGCAACACAGAGCAACACACTTTCCAAAGATGGAACTAACGGATATAACCTTGTGAACTGGCCAATACATGATGACAGTTTAGAAGTAAGTCGCTCGTAACTATATCTCGTAACATAAAATATGTTCTCACACTACAATGGCGACATTTTGGCTGGCTGGATATCTGGCTTTAAGTGAAATAAATTGACAGATTCATTAAGTGGATTATGTCAGTATTATCACAAGTATTGTCCAAGTTCTGTTGTTTCTGTTTTGGACAGCTTTCTTGCTGAATTTGCCACTTACATCGAGTGACAAAATAAGCGTTTATCGAAGCACCTGAAGACATCCCTAATAACGCAGATTACCGGGCCAGTATTGGACCAATACGGATCGGTATTGGCTCAGTGACGGCCTAATAATCCGCGTCATCAGGGGCATAACATGCATTGCACATACAGTCACTGTGCAATCTGATATTGCGTGATACACGCAGCGAGTAAGTAGGCTGGTAGATATTGGATGAAACCGGGGAAATGAACATGGAAGTTTTTTCCACATCATTAGAGGCAGAATTGTATCCTTTATAACATATCCACAATGGGCGGAATTTTCACATATTCACCATTGGATTTTCTCCTATCTTATATGTCAGGACATCCATATAAAATGTATTTTTGTGTTGAAGCTGTTCAAACATATGAGTACCAAAATTTACATATTGGATTAGCCAGTTAAATAATTTAGATCGGACAATTCGTTCGAATTCTATTGCAAAAAAAAGATATTTTTTAGGTTATCACTGGCCTAATTTTTGGAAAATGGCGACCATGTCGGAATTTTCATTTTGCTATATCGTCTTTTTCTCAACAGCTCCCAGAAGAAGGAATAACTTTTTTTGCAATAGAATTCGAACGAATTGTCCGATCTGAATTATTTAACTGGCTAATTCAATATCCTTTGCTACGCAAAAACCGATTATGTAACTACGTAGCATCTAGAATGCATCTTTGTATCATTTCTGAGATTCCTGGTGAAAAATAATTCTTATTACAAATAATGCTTTCTGGATTCCACTGTATTGTGCTTAAGCCTAATAGCTGGCACATTTGAGTCGGTGGGTGGTGCGCGGTGTGTAAGAGTAGACGTATTTCCTCGCAGTAGTAGTCAACCACGTCATCTATAGATGCACTAAGACCGTTGATCCTCGCTGATCCTCACTACATTCCTGGCGTAAACTATCATCTATTTCTTAGACCATAGAGGCGGTTTCCTATCAGGTATGGAGTGCTTCATGGATTAATACACATAAACTAAAAGTTAGCAACTTTTAACGGCGCTACTGCTATTGTTGTCATCAATCATCTTTAGCAAGGCTATACTAAATACATAACAAATTAAATACAGTCAAATTTGTCTATAACAGCCATTTGCCTTTGGCGACATATTGCGACGTCTCTTTAAAAGGTGCACTATGATAAGCGATTTATAATGCGAACACCTGTATTTAGTTACCAGTGACTCTTTGAATATATATGTGTTTTCTGGTATAGATAGGATTGACGGTTCCAGTGACAGTAGTTTCGCACGTTAATCATCAGTAGCTGAACAGATAATCTCGCATGTGCTATTACAGTCAGTATCGTGGCACTCACCGCAAGCTCATTGTAAGTCATTCTTTGATACGAGCATAAGTTCCCAAAAACATGGGTTTCTACTTGTGGACTTACAGTTGCAACAGATAACATTCAGAATGTCTGTTTGGCCAGCGTATTTAGTTGCCATGACAGGCACAAAAGCTGTTCCTTCATGTCCCCAACCACATTGTGTTGTCTGCAGATTGTCAGACATAAGCGCGTTCTATTGCAATCCATGTATTAAATCTCTGAGAGCGTATGGGAATGCAGAGGCGTCTGTCGGCGGAAGCTTCTCTGGCTTGAATTTGGATCGGTAGACAGAGTACTTTTTGCGTGTCAGTTTGAGCAGCTCCGCCACAAAGATACATTTTATATGGTTGCCCTGACAGATAGGAGAAAATCCAATGGTAAATTATTTGCTAATTTGAATACAGAGAATCCCGAGCATGCCGAATTTTGCGGATTATGGATATGTTTTAAAGAACAGCATTCGGAGTCAAATGGTGTAAAAAAATTTCCATATCAATTTTCCCACATTTCAGTCTATTTTGGCGCTGTTTCAGCTGGCTAAAGGTAGGGCAAATATGCATGGTGGCACTGTTATGATCAAACCTGTTTATAACGTGCCAGAGCATTTTGCGTCTTTAAGTCATACGGAACCATCATCATTCGTACCAAAAGGCTATTTAGCATAGCAATTGAACGTGAAGGTGAGAACAGTTATTTCATGTGTATTACGATGCCAGCTAAAACCGTTCATATTTGTCAAATAATAATAATAATAATAATAATAATAATAATAATAATAATAGTAGCAGTAGTAGTAGTAGTAGTAGTAGTAGTAGTAGTAGTAGTAGTAGTAGTAGTAGAAGCAGCAGCAGCAGCAGCAGCAGCAGCAGCAGCAGCAGCAGCAGTAGCATCAGCAGCAGCAGTAGTAGTAGTAGTAGTATTAGTAGTAGTAGCAGTAGTAGTAGTAGTAGTAGTAGTAGTAGTAGTAGTAGTAGTAGTAGTAGTAGAAGCAGCAGCAGCAGCAGCAGCAGCAGCAGCAGCAGCAGCAGCAGCAGCAGCAGTAGCATCAGCAGCAGCAGCAGTAGTAGTAGTAGTAGTAGTAGTAGTGTTTGTTGTTGTTTTTGTTGTTGTTGTTGTTGTTGTTGTTATTTTCATGTTTATTTTCTTACCAGAAATGTGTAATTTGGGTTTAGTCAAAAGCGGCTAGATTGCTTTATGTCATTTGTTGATTATCTCTATCGGTCTATTGCAGTTTTCCAGTAATTACTCTGTTTCTGAGAATCCACTTACGACGAACAAAGTATCGAGACACGTGCTTTGATGGTCAGTGAATATTACTTACACATTTCTGCATTAATTATATAAATCTCTTTGAGATACAGTAACGCAGTCATTAACACAAAAGTCTATTTTATTGATTGTCATGCTATCTAGACTGAATAAGTACCAGTCGACCACACAGTCAATGGTGTAATATGTCACTGGCCGTTATTGTCCAGTTCTCGTGAGTTAGCAGAACTCAAACGTTTGCACTTGCCACACATCCATTAACAGTCAAGGTCAGACTACCCACATGCACATCTGTTCTGCAATTACATCTGAAGACCTCATTGAGACATTACAGCGCCGGTTGTAAATCAGTTTGTATAGGGACTAACTGACACTGACTTACTTTCCATCCTCGTTCATCTTGTTGCAATTATCACGCTTTCCACTTTCAGACCTGATATATTTTCAACTTGTTACAACATTCTCACTGAAACACCTATTTTGTAAGTTACCAGGAAATTCATCTTCATTTCTGTTGTGCATGTATACGAGGGTCTTCTCCCATACTGCAACAATGTAATTTTTTGGTGTATTAACCTCCAAGGTGGCCATGCAGGTCAATCAGTTGATTAATTAGGCATTGTATCAGGATCAACATCATGCATTCAGCATGTTGTATCTCAGCCAGAAATGCAATATTCTAACACAGACATTTGCCCAAGCATATTCGGTAACGAGACGGATGTTGTCCGTAGAGCCTTCGTTGATGCTTTCTCTTTCAGCTTCTTGAAGATTCGTCTAAGAACTTCAGCCGTGGACGATGGACAGTTCATTAGAAATAGCTTGGTCTGTCATTATGTGTCATTATGTGATCGAATAGTTCATATATAGGGGTGGGTTGACACATGATGGTTGAGGGAATGCTCTTTCTCTTTATGCGTTAGTAGCAGCACTAATTTACAACTTGCATTGTGATGACCATTTTAAGATTATCGACATAAAGTGTATTACACGACTAGAAATATTTAAATATTCAGGGAAGCAATCTCCTTCACTACCTGATGGCGGCCCATAATTCACATGACACTTACGTCAGAGGGGGACGTAAAGCATGCATCCACGCAACCCTTCGGGTTCCCATCATATCCCATCTTCATGATAGAGCTATGGCTCGAATGCACCTTGGTCCACGCGGCCAATAAAACCAATTGGACAACAACAACATGTAGATATTACATCGTAATCGTTCTGGAAAACATACAATTAGATACGTAAACGGCTGTGTAAACGACTAGTCCAGTTATCATGCAAGCAGATAGATGTTTATATATGTGTAGATTTTGTGAAATCTAGAATGAATTGAGTGGGCGTTTCTGGGCTAAATCTAATCAGTAGTGCTTCTGAAGGCACAATGTTAATTTGGTACATTTATTCACCAAGTATCAAACATACTGAAAAATAATGCTAAACCAGCTGACTAGATTACCCGAGGATGAGATTGAGTTCATCACGCAAGCAACCACTTGGTGAAGTAAACGGGTGTCATAATTCTAAGAAGGGATTTAGAAATTTTGAAACAAGGACGTGTTGTACATCTTATCTTTACTGTGATTTTTATTCATTCCTTGACTAACCACAGTAATGTGCTATGTCAATTAGAAATATTATATGTTTCAATGTCTGTGCTTAATGCAAGTCATTTGCCAAGAAAATGTTACTTTTGGCCGGACAAGCAATTAAAGAACCATTTTGGGGTTCCCAAAACGTGTGGTCTTTGTAGTAACATTTGAATGTAGCAGGTTCATATACCGCGGTATGCATACCATTTATTTCACCACAATACTAATTCAACCCTCTCCCAATGATCAATCTCCTACACGGATTATATTCAATTCAATGCAATTCAAACTAACATACCCATATTAGAAAGATGTTTTGTAAAAATCAAACCGGAATGCACAGTTGATTGCGCGCCAGTGCAGATCCCTAAACTTTCGCCAACTTTGGCGTTGCGCAACTGGGTCGGTGTCTAATGTAGGTTAAATGTAATCTCAGTATCTGCAATCATATAGGCAACTCACATAAAACAAATTGTGTTGAATTCAGCTACCTTTGACGTTCCGCCTCGCCCACACATCCCAGAGGCGGAACCTAATCCAAATATCGCCTTGCAATCCCAATCCTATGTAACTTAATACCAAATTATGTTGAATGCTGCCAACTTTGATTTTCTGCCATCACCACGCCCTCAATCAACCGCACTACGTCCTCGCCCCACCCCCATCCTGCGGGCGAAGCCAAATGTATAGGTTGTCGTGCAATCCGCCATCATATGCATAACTAAAATTACAAATTTGGTTGAATTCAACCAAATGGGTTCGGAGGAGATAGATGGACAGACGGTGATTGTAATATGACCATCTTTCTTCAAAACATGTGTGGATAATTATAGGGAAAGGAAAACAGAACATGCCATACCTTAGTTCACTGAAGTATGTGTTTTCTCCGGTTTAACTCTCCATTCACCTTTCCAGAGTACCCACCCATCATATGACGTCATAATGAACTGCGTGATGTGTACACTGACATCATAATGAATGACATCATGAATGACGTCGATAAGTACGTCACGAACGCATATTGGAAAACGGTCTATACGTTGTTGTACAAATTGTTTGCTTTTACTATTTAATAAATATTCTGTTGAATATTTTGAAACTAATTTGACTGGGCTCTGTTGCTGCCATAGGCAGCAACAGCACCCAGTCAAATTAGTTACAAAATATTCAACAGCTTCCCTGTATAGTCTTCAGGAAATTGATAGCTAGGGCACTTGGGGATCGATCAATCCCAACACGGCGAGGTGTGGGTGGAGCTTAGCTAGTGATGAGCGTGGCATAGCTAAAAATGGAAAGGTCCATTGTGAACACGGCATATGCATAAACTGGATATATTTGATGGTAATATCTTGATTGTCAATGGGAAAGGGTGAGGGGTGGGGTGGGGATCGGGGGGGGGGGCGGGGGGTTGTGGGGTGGTGTCAACAGCTTAGCCATAACACGCCCAAACAGCTTTCTAATACTGAGCTAATGACAGCTGAATGTCATAAGATCACTATAAAATAAATGATTTAAAATGAAATAATTATTTTTGCAGCTATTATCTGGCTGAATTTGTCATTTGACTCCTGAAATCGCATAGTCTCAAGCTTAACGCATTTATACATGTATATAATGTAGGTAAATTGTTGAATGATTTGAAATCAGTTAAACTGGAGACATTTGTTGTCAGTGAGTGGAATATGTTCTTAGAGGGCAGCAGCTTCCAGGTAAATGAGTATCAAAATTTTCATAATAATCTTTGTTAATTTGAAGATTTTGAGGATTAATATTATCAATCGAGATTTAGGCTGAATTCTTTACAAGTTAGTCAACAGCTCGTTCCTTTAATCGTGGGTCTAGAAAATCAGGAAGTTTGCTTGTTGAATGTCAATTTGTAGGCACAGACCGAAGAGAAGACTATTCTTTTAAAAATTGCCACTGGAATAACCGACTCTCTCATGTTTGTTATCAAACTAGCGTTTTCAGTGGAAATTTAAAAGAGTGTCCATTTGCTCTGCAAATATACACTTCTCAAGAACGTCATTCTGGGCGGCTTGACCATTAAACATCACAGAAAGGAAATGACAAATCCTTTAACATGTAAGGAATATTGTTCTGTTGACGATTTTTAAATTAACTTGCCTGTCAGCTGTTCCTCTATGGTTATAATAGGCTCTAGTCAAATTAGTTTCAAATTATTCAACATCCCTCCTGTAAAGTTGTCTTAAAATTGATACACTTTTGTGGATTTCATTGTTGAAAGGATATGATTTTGATACTAATTTGATTAATTAAGGCATGTCACCATAATATAAATTCCGAGATTATATAAATTTTATCATTAATTAAAACCAGAATTCAGGTATAGACATAATAGAGAACTAGAATAAGGGAGATTCGGATTTCACGCCTTTACACTCGGTCTTGACAATGCACCAAGTGACCCTGACTAAATGACCTCGACATTTGAACATTTGACCTGAAACTAAATCTTGGTATTAGCCAACCATAATATGAATGCATGTTACAGATTTAGTGATCATACCTTCTTGTATCGCAGGGCTATTGACGAAAATGTATATTCCTGTATGCAGCAAGTGACCCCGTGACCTCGACATTTGAACTTTTGACCTAAGATTAAATTTTCGTTCTAGCCATCAACAATATGAGTGTATGTTACAAATTTGGTGATTTACCTTCCTGCATTACAGAATTATAGACGAAAATGTGTAAGTCCGTGACCTCGTTGTTTGATCTTTAGATATAAAAATTAAAATCTTTCTAGACACTCATAATATGAATGTATGTGACAAATTTGGTAATATGCCTCGGATAAACAGACAGACATACGGACGGCACCGAACGCAACACTCACATCGGCCATTGGAGGCATGAGTAATAAGTCAATATGCTCTGATCACAGAGAATATCGCAATATGCCGATTCAACATATACACCTGTGCAAAAGTTAAGCACCACCCTATTTTTACGCACATGCGAGGGTATATTCATGTGCTATGAAGAAAGCAATAGCATAAACATTTATGTACCCATCCATCTTAGTGCAAGAGGTAATAATGCAACTAGAGGAATGATGATTATGATGGTGGGGAAACACTGTATGTTTTTGTTTGAACTTGAAAACGAGGCCTGAATATGGTTACGTTGACACAACTGACAACTATTGCCCTACAGTTGACACACGTGGCTAGATTGTCATTAATGGTGTCTGAAAACGAAGTTTAACATCTGTGCACGAGTTTGAGACTGTCATTATTAATACCGGGTATATCCACCTTGTGCCTGGATGACGGCCTGGACAAGACGTCTCATGCTGGTCACCAACCGACTGATACGCCATTGTGGTATTCGTTGCCATTCAAGATGGAGTGCGTCTGTTAATTCCTGTAGGTTCTGCACAGGAGGATCCCTCATTCTCACCATGTTTCCCAGAATGTCCCAGATATGCTCAATAGGGTTCATGTCAGGGCTCCTTGCTGGCCATGGTAGGGTTTCGATGGCATTCTGGCGGAGGTATTCATGCACAGCTCTAGCACGATGTGGTCGGGCGTTGTCATCCATGAACATAGGGTGGGTTCCAGGTGCATGATTTACAAAATGAGGGACCACAACTCTATCCAGTATGGAATCTTGATATCTTTGTCCATTTAGTGTTCCAGGTACAATCAACAGATCCAGCTTACAATCAAATGAGATGCACCCCCATATCATAACGGAACCTCCACCAAATGGAACATCTTCCATGATGTTACGTTGGTCGTACGCCGTGCGTCTGGACCTCCATACACGAGTTCGACCATCTGTGGCATGAAGCAGGAACCGACTTTCATCGGACCAGTGTACCCGTCTCCAGGATCTCATGTTCCAGTGTCTTCTTTCGTTGCACCACCTCAGACGCTCCTCTTTGTGGTGTGCAGTGAGGAGAGGACGTCTGACAGGTCTCCTAGCTTTCATGCCAGCAGCATACAGTCTCCTTTTGACGGTAGACATTGACACTCTATTGCGCGTTTCCCATTGCTGGCTGAGCACTCTGCTGTTGGTGAATGGAGATCTCCTAACAAGGCGTACTAGGGCTCGATCATCACGGGCAGTAGTCTTCTTCGGTCTTCTAGATCTAGGCCTTTCCTTCACCTCGTTAGTTTGCCCATGTTTTGCAATCAAACGACTGATTACAGTATGGTTAATGTTCAGCTGTCTGCCAATCTCTCTGCATGACATACCAGTGGTATGCATGCCTATGATTTGCCATTTCACACGATCACTTAACCTTCGTCTTGCCATAGCGGTTCACAATCAAGAGCTAATTCTCTCTGTACAAATAAACCACGGCCATGAACACAAAATTCCTAATCTTGTCGCCTAAATCTGTATGTAATGTTCTACACCTCAAACTGGACTTTTACATAACTGAACATGTGTGCTGTTTCCCGCCACGCACGGACATCAAGCGGCGTGAAGTCATGCATGCATGTGCATTTCGTACTTGGAATTATGTCAGCTAACGCGGGGACAAAAAGTATGGCAGCCTAGTTGTACCATCATGTTTCTACGTTCTATTGTTTTTGCTGGTGCTTAACTTTTGCACAGGTGTATAATTGTCCTTTATTTTGCAGGGGCCATTGTGAGTCAAGGATTACTGCAGCAGCATTTCAGTCACCATGAGTAGGATGAGATTATGAAATTATACATCATTTTGAAAGATGAGTATTTTTAAAGGACTGGATCATTTAAACAGGATGTATGCGTGTTTTCCAGAAATTGTCAATCGCTGAATTGATGACGCGTAGACTTTACAGTCAGTGCGACATATAGTACTTGTTGTTTATATCACACATTTAGCCGACCTCACAATCCACGCAGCCTAATCCATTTGATTCAACACGCAATTCCTGAATCCATTTCCTCACTCAATCATATGACGTCATAATCAACTATATGACGTGTATGCTGACGTCATAAACATGACGTCATGAATGACTCAATATAGTCCGTCTTTAACGCTTAATAGTCCGACACATTGTACGAATTGTACATCTTTACCATTTAATAAACATTCTGTTGAATATTTTGAAACTAATTTGACTGGGCGCTGTTGCTGCCTTAGGCAGCAACAACACCCAGCCAAATTAGTTTCAAAACATTCAACAGGTTTCCCTATGTAGTTTTCTGGAAATTGATAGTCAAGAGGTTCAGGGATCGATTGATCCCAACACGAGCGAGGTGTGGGCGGAGCTTAACTAGGGATGGGTGGGGCATATCTAAAACTGGAAAGGTCCCTTAGAGGATAACTATGTACTGCATTCATGTCTTTAACAAATTAATGGCCAAGGTTTGGCAAGGAAATTGGAAATATTTTATTATTGAATGTCAATTTACAGTCCGGGAGAAGAGTATTTTGGAAAGTTGACAACTGGATGGATTGGCTTGATAATCGGCCCAGTCATTCTAGTAGTAAAATTTTCAAGATACTCTTCTCTTGGTCTGCAAATGAACATTTCTCAAGACCACAGCAGATGCCAGTTGGAGCATTAGCGAGCTAAATTTAATTTTACTGTAATTGTGAATGTTATGACATCACTAGGTCAAATGTCAAGGACATTGTAACCGTGATATTTTACCTCTGTCATGTCTGTATGTCCAATGTTATGTTTCTGTGTTTGCCTATATTTTAGGATTGCTTGATGCTACTGGAACAAAACTTGGACAGATGGTTGGTGATGTAATTAGGTCAAAGGTCAAGATCATTCTGACATTGCTATTTTATCTCTGCTTTTTCAACCATAGCTTTTCCATTTAGCAAAACTCTGACAATTATATTTCAGGATTGGTTAATTCTATTGGAACTAAATTTTGTTACATGGTTACCTATAACATTAGGAAGCATTGTGATTAAACTTAAATTGACTGTAAATGTGGATGTTATGACATCACTAGGTCAAATGCCAAGGTAATCGTAACCTTAATATTTGGCCTCTGTCATATCTGTATGTCCAATGTTATGTTTCTGTGTTTGTCTATATTTTTGGTTATCTATAATATTAGGAAGCGCTGTGATAAAATGACGTCACGCGGTCAAATGACAAGGTCAGTGTGACAAACAGACACGCGAGACATGTAATTCCGCGGAATTTTTGCTTAGTTTGTCTTTATACAAATGACGACCAGGCGGTGGTTATGCTATCTGGCGAGTGGCAGAAATAATGACGATATCGCTACACTACACAAATGTATGTAAATGGTTCCCATATGTCACATTGTGACTTGGGACTAATAGCACAAACTTGAAACTTCATACTTGACGGAACCTGGAGGAGAGTGATAGCACTTTGTGACAGTAATAAAAACGATGTATTGACATATGACAGTAATACCGATATATCAGAAGATATATACCACCGATTCAGATGCATTACGTTGTTGAAATAACTGGAAAATTTAACCTGGAACAAGGAACATTCCAATGAGAAAGTCACTCGTTATACCTGATATTTGGCGATATATCGGCGTATTAGAACGTGGCCATCTGTTTAGCAACATCAGAACCAGTTAGTCCATGTTCAAACTGCAAACTGGAGAATTGATCCGGAATAACACAATACTTCAGTTTGGCGTTAGTCCAGATTAACTCTCTACTGTGAATACAGCGATTTTTTTGCCAGACAATTTTATTTTGCTGGCCAGATACATTGGCGTGTAAAGTTGTAGTCTTGCCGGCCGGCACGTGACCACTCTCCTATCGATTTTCCGCGTGCACCGGCAGATTTTTTAAAGCCATTACCCAAGTTTGTTTTACTACTACTACTACTACTACTACTACTACTACTACTACTACTACTACTACTACTACTACTACTACTACTACTACTACCGCCGCCGCCGCCGCCGCCGCCGCCGCCGCCGCCGCCGCCGCCGCCGCCGCCGCCGCCGCCGCCGCCGCCGCCGCTACTACTACTACTACTACTACTACTACTACTACTACTACTACTACTACTATTGCTGCAGCTGCTGCTGCTGCTGCTGCTACTATCACTACTACTACTACTACTACTACTACTACTACTACTACTACTACTACTACTACTACTACTACTACTACTACTACTACTACTACTACTACTACTACTACTACTACTACTACTACTACTACCGCCGCCGCCGCCGCCGCCGCCGCCGCCGCCGCCGCCGCCGCCGCCGCTACTACTACTACTACTACTACTACTACTACTACTACTACTACTATTGCTGCAGCTGCTGCTGCTGCTGCTGCTACTATCACTACTACTACTACTACTACTACTACTACTACTACTACTACTACTACTACTACTACTACTACTACTACTACTACTACTACTACTACTACTACTACCGCCGCCGCCGCCGCCGCCGCCGCCGCCGCCGCCGCCGCCGCCGCCGCCGCCGCCGCCGCCGCCGCCGCCGCCGCCGCCGCCGCCGCTACTACTACTACTACTACTACTACTACTACTACGCTCAGAACCTATGTAAATTTATATAATATAAATCGGCCGATTTTGTCAGTTCCGTCATCCCATCTACCGATTCAAGCCATCCGGTAGCAATTGATAGTAATTCGCCGGAATTGGGCAAAATCGGTAGATTGGCGGTCGGCTTTAAATTGACAATGTTTGCACCTAGACCTATATTTGGCTGGCTATAGTACCTATGTATGTTGGTCTCCATCTAGTGTAGCCCTAGACAATGGACCTTTCCGGTTTTACCCATGCCCCGCCCATCTCTAGCTAAGCTCCACCCACACCTCGCTCGCATTGGGATCGATCGATCTCTGAACACCCTGACTATCAATTTCCAAAAAACTACACAGGTAAGCTGTTGAATATTTTGAAACTAATTTGACTGGGTGCTGTTGCTGCCTAAGGCAACAACAGCGCCCGGTCAAATTAGTTTCAAAATATTCAATAGCACGTTTATTAAATAGCAAAGAATTACAAAGACGTACAATTTATACAACGTGTCGGACTCTGAGATTTTCTGACGGTCTATATGGAACCCTTTGTAACGTAATGATTGTGACATCATCATACGCGCGCTGAGCTGATTATGACGTCATACGAGGTCAGATGATGGATGGGTACTCTGGAAAGGTGAATTGAGTCAGTCGGCATAAATGGCATTCTCTGTGTCCACTGTCCTATGTATTCTATCATCATCAACATGAATTTGTTGAACAAGTAACGCAATAATACTTAGATATTTAGCTTAGATTCACGCGCCTGTAAGTTAGTTAATTGCACCAAATGCCATCTTTTCAGAACTGAGACGATCTGAGTAATTAATCAGAGAGTACCAAGACTGCAGGACTTTTAACATGAATTGTAACCATAAATCACTAAGCAGATGTCGAAGCGTATTCTAAGGCCGTGTTCTCACCGGAGAGTTAATCGGGAATAATGCCATACCTCAGTATTGCGCTACGCCGGTAAAGTCTCTATAGTGAGGTATGGCGTTATTCCCGATTAACTCTAGTGAGAACACGGCCTTAGCTATACAGAGATAAATACTTGTTATTGATACCAAGGTCAATGACAATTTTCTTTGGCTCAGATGACCCATTATACTTTCGGACGATGTAACCAGATAGACTGAAGGTATTTGTTGCCAGTGATAGGTGCAAGGATTGCATGGTATATTAATGTCTGGGTGTGTGCCCACATTAAGCATGCTCAGAAAGGATGCACCGAAGATTAGGCTTAGATCTAGACTCATCTGGATCTACGATTAGTAATGTTGCTGCCCCTGCTCCTGCTTCTGTTGTTATTGTTGTTGTTATTGTTGTTGTTGTTGCTGTTGCTGTTGTTGTTGTTGTTGTTGTTGTTGCTGTTGTTGTTGTTGTTGTTATTGTTGTTGTTGTTGGTGGTGGTGGTGGTGGTGGTGGTGGTGGTGGTGGTGGTGGTGTATCATGATATACAGTTTATGCTGCAGTAGGAAATAGAATACAATAAGATTAAATTAAATTTTCAAAAATAAATAATAATAAAAGAAAGCTGACTGAATATAAATTAAAAAGTAAATGCAAAGTAAAGTAGCATAGCCTGAAATTAAATAAGATGAAGCTAAGCTAAGTTTAAATGAATTAAAATAAAATAAAATAAAATAAAATAAAATAAAATTTTGAAATTAAATTAAATTACATTTAATTAAATTTTAAGATCAAGATAAAATTTATTAAATACATTTTGCTAGGATCTACTAAATTCCATTTAAATGTGTTATTATAGAGTGTCAATGCAATGGCTATATTAATTAGTTAATTAGTTAATTAATTCGGCCAGCGATGTACATGGGGGTTTTCCGCCCGTTGTTATTTCTTCTGCTTTGCGTGTTTCGTTTTTTATTTCTTCTTTTCTGTGTTACTTGAAAAAGATATTTGTAATCTGATAGTCAAATTAAAATATTTTTCAAATTAAACTGCCGAGTTATAAAACTCAGTCGTGTATTTTACGAAGTCAGCGTCAGGTCAGTTTGTCCATAGTCTGGCTAATCCCTAACCATTGACGGTGGACATCCTCTATGGTGGATTGACCAGTGAGTGGACGGCGTTTCCGGAGTAACGCGTCTGTGATCGGGTAATGTTGACGCGCGCCTCGAGTTGGAAGTTTGGTGACAAGTTGAGATGAAATAATCGCTTAGTTTATTCAGAGGGATTACCCGGTAATACAGAACAAACACGGAGATCGTCTTCAACTTACTGATGACGATTTGTCTTCTAGTGTCCGTGAGTCACGAGTACACCAGATTGCTTGCTTGACGATTATAGCAAAGTCCGGGGATCAACACCTTCAATTGTCCTTTATGGTACAACTCAGAAATAACTTCCGAATCAAAATAGAACGTGATGTTCAATATTTTGGAATTAATTTGATTGGAAGCGAATTAAATTAAGTTAAAACATCCAGAACATTTCTTATATCGTGTTCAAAGTTGTCCTAAATAACGTGTTTCTGATTTTGTTTTTGAAACATTCTTCATTATTTCCGAGCTGCACTATGCCACCGCACATTTCCCGTGCAGTCAGTCCGATATGCTTCGTCATAATTATTACTAATTCACTTGAAAGCATATCGTTTTTACCATATAACCAAGCATCTTTGATCGTTCAATGCTAAAGGTGCATATTCACACCAAAATGCTGGAAAATAAAATTGTAAAAAGTGTATACTTTGTGTGCCTAGATGTAATGAAATGAAATAATTCTTAAAGTATGATAATTTCATTCCATATAATTAATATAATTAATAATTAATAATTAATATATATATATATATATATATATATATATATATATATATATATATATATATATATATATATATATATATATATATATATTTTATTTATTTTTTTTAGTAGTGAAATTGAATTATGGACTCGGGTCTCTATTTCAATTTCGCAAACTAATTAAACTTATATTAATTTATAACACCCCACGCCCTACGTAATGAAATCACCATATGTTAAGATGTATTTCGTTTCATTACATTTATGTACAGTTACACAATTTAAATCCGTGTTCTCACTAGAGACTTAACCGGCGTAACGCAACACTGAGGTGTGGCGTTATTCCCGATTAACTCTTCGGTGAGAACACGGCCTAAGTCTCCACAAGTGTACAATTTTAACAATTTTATTTTTTAAGCAAGCTGGTGTGAATGTGCACCTTTATTTAGACATTACACATCATTTCATCTCCCATTACTGTTGATTAAAATAATAATTCTAATGCCGTGTTCTCACTAGAGACTTAATCGCGTAGCGCAATACTGAGGTATGGCGTTATTCTCGATTAACTCTCCAGGGGGAACACGGCTTTAATAAGGAATAACGCCATACTGAAGTATGGCGCTATTCCTGATTAACGCCACACTCAAGTATGGCGTTATTCCTGATTAACGCCACACTCAAGTATGGCGTTATTCCTGATTAACGCCACACTGAAGTATGGCGTTATTCCTGATTAACGCCACACTCAAGTATGGCGTTATTCCTGATTAACGCCACACTCAAGTATGGCGTTATTCCTGATTAACTATCTAGTGTGAACACGGCCGTAGTCTAAAATCATAGGATGTTGCGTTTGTTATTATACTTTGTTGTGCATTTGTCGATGAAGCATTGCATTGGTAAACACATATAATGCATTTGAATTGAATTTATTCTCATCAACTCTATAGTGCTACTAGAGTTATACAATACGTACACAATTTACAACATTATTATTATTATTATTATTATTATTATTATTATTATTATTATTATTATTATTATTATTATTATTAAACGGTAAGGAAATGACAGGAATCGGTGTGATAAATCGAAACAATGTAGACGGTTCCATGTCTCGCTATTTCGCGGTCATTTCTACGGTCCTACGTTACGTGTTTTAGAATCAATTCAAACCCGTGAAACCTGAATTCCCTAAATCTAGATTTCAAGGTAACAATGCAGGTAAGCTGTAGAATATTTCGAAACTAATTTGACTAATGGGGCTGTTGCTGATTAATTTTAAACAATTCAATGAAATGTTGATTAAATTGTAAATTCATCAAAGGGATTTTGTGAAAGACTTTTCGAGTTTCGTGGTGAAGTCTACGTCATTATAATTGTGACGTCAGTTAACATGTGACGTATTTGATTATGGCGTCATATACTTGAGTGACAGATCGGATCTCTACATCGAGCTCACTACCTGGATGCTGCCTAAGGCAGCAACTGCACCCAGTCAAATTAGTTTCAAAATATTCAACAGCTTACATGTGTAGTTTTTTGGAAATTGATAGTCAGGGTGCTCAGAGATCGATCGATCCCAACACGACGAGCGAGGTGTGGGTGGAGCTTAGTTAGAGATGGGCAGGGCATAGCTAAAACTGGAAAGGTCCATTCTTTTACTATGTAAGGAAATGTCAACATATTCAGCAACGGCATTGGTAACCCTTTCATGACGAATCTGGCCAAAATGCCCTCTGAAATTACTTTGGGGAAATGTCCATTTGCGAAGCAAGATGATACTATTTTTGAAAATCTAATACTTGAATAACTGGCTCGATAACCGAGCTAGTCAAAAATGGTATTCTCTTAGAAGGTAAATAAATGGAAATTGAATAAGCAATTACTTTTGATTTGCTTAACAAAATTATGCCATTAAGTTATATACTAACATTCAGCAGATGCATTGTAAAATAGACACACACTTTCAGCAACGACATTTTAATATAGACACAGACATTCAGCAATAGCATATTATGTAGGCCTATCTAATACTTCCAACATAGATGTTAGAGACGATAGAATTATTATTATTATTATTATTATTATTATTATTATTATTATTATTATTATTATTATTATTATTATTATTATTATTATTGGTCCTTGTCGTAACTTTATTACTGTTAAAATGTTGTAAAATGAAATATACTGGTAAATTCTAATAAAATAATTGAAAATATTATAAAACAAAACATGGAATCTCGGCAGCTGCGGGTTATGGATTTTCCCGATTTTTCTGGTATTCTGCATTTTTATCACACGCAAATTTGTGGAATCCTAGTGCACTCTTTCCCGTGTTAAAATTTGAGCCAAATTGAACCAGCAATTTCCGAGATAACCACAGATCAATAATTTGATCCGATCGCGATCCGGGATTTTTAGCCGGATCACAATCAAAATTTGGTAATCTTCTTGTACGACAAGTTCCTTCATTGTGGTGAAGTCTGAACCAAATCGGACTAGCAGTCTTGCGATGCAGCCCGGAATAAGCTTGTGGGTTGATTTTATTACTTGATGTTTGATATATGTAGAACTCTATCAATTTTATTATTTTGTTAATAAATTATTATTTGAAAACCCAGTTTTGATACGACGGAAAGTTTCATTTTGAAGTTTATTAGACTCTCGGATGACAGATCCGTCCAAAATCTCAGAAGCCTATACGTGAGGCGTAAGTGGCCATAAATAGTGTATTTGGCGCGTAACTACCGTACCTCAAACAGTGAATGTTATTTTCTAAAGTATATCCTAAGAATGTATTAATTTGTGAAGTATTTTGTAGTCATTATTCGAATACATATTATTTAATAATAATAATAATAATAATAATAATAATAATAATAATAATAATAATAATAATAATAATAATAATAATAATAATAGAAGAAGAATCCCGCAATGTTTATATACTTACGGTTTCTTTCCGTCCCCGCGTCTGTTCTGTCCCCAGGTAACACTGGTGGGGTAACAGTTCCTGGTCCCCATAGCGGGCCATGGGTCATCATAGGTATACCAGTCTCAGTGACACACGCCCTTAATCCCAGGGCTATAGCATCCTCGGCTGCTTGTTGCCGCTTTAATGCCACCTGGGCAGCCATCACACGTTGACGTTCCGCGATTAAGTTACATTTTGGACATCCACAATCTTTGAAACGACAATGTCTCTTGTGGCCCTTTAACCAGGACACCATGCCGTGGTTTCGACATCGGGCACATTTTGGTTTCCTCGCGCCTTTCTCAGTAACCGGAAACAGGCCTGTGGCTGGATTCATGATTTATGGCACTTCCGTCAAAGACATGGGCTTTTTTCACAACTCCGTTACATTAACTCCACTGGTTATCGTTGGTTACTTTATCAGAAAAGTTTTGTATACTTTCAAGCGCCGCCTCCCGGTTCTAGCGCATCGCTACCTCACAAATACACGAGCAGTCCCGGGCTCGCGAGATCTGAGCGCGTTAATTGGCTATCTCCCGCATCACAGATTCCCGTTTTGGCGCGGTCTGCTTGGTGATTGGCTGGGGCATGTGATCGGTTAAAAGGCCACTTTGTTACAGCTGCCAGGGGGAGGTCGCGCTCCTAGCCAGCCATAAGTGCGATAATAGCTTCTCTTCACCAGAGATATGCGCAAAATGATCAGGATATGATCTGTTCAGATTGAAAGAAATGTTAAACGCTTTATTAGCGCTCGATATGTCTGCAATGGCGGATCTGATCATGACGATAGCTGGAGCTGCTCACAGCACACAGATAGCTTGTTTGCTAGAGATATACCGCCAAGTCGAAATCTCAGCTCAAAACATACATATGAATAAACTGTCAGGTATTTGCGGTTAACTGATAAACACGAATGGCGTTTACTAGCGAAACACACCAGGCACAATGCTGTATACATCTGCCCAGAGCAAGCTGCTGAAACAACATGTAAAATTAAAAATGATGTTGAATACCTGGAAACGTGTCCTACTTCTGCTGTTGCTCCTGCTGGAGCTGCATCTTCTAATCCTTTTTTCTTCCATCTCCGAAAGCATGCGCTGTATGCTAAGCTACAACAATAACAACAACAACAACAGCAACAACAACAACATCAGCAGCAGCAACAGCAGCAAAAGCAGCTATTGAACTACTACTGCTGCTGCTGCCGCTGCCGCTACTACTACTACTACTACTACTACTACTACTACTACTACTACTACTACTACTACTACTACTGCTGCTGCTGCTGCTGTTGCTGCTGCTGCTGCTCCTACTACTACTACTACTGCTGCTGCTACTGCTGCTGCTGCTGCTGCTGCTGCTGCTACTACTACTACTACTACTACTACTACTACTACTACTACTACGGCGGCTGCTGCTGCTGCTGCTGCTGCTACTGGTGGTGGTTGTGGTGGTGGTGGTGGTGGTGGTGGTGGTGGTGGTGGTGGTGGTGGTGGTGGTGGTGGTGGTGGTGCTGCTGCTGCTTTATTGAAGAGTACAACTTAGATGCGTGTGGATTGCATAGTACAACTGAGAAGTATGTGGGGTCCATAGTACAACTGAGAAGTATGTGGGTTGCATAGTACATCTGAGAAGTGTGTGGATTGCATAGTACAACTGAGAAATGTGTGGGTTCCATAGTACAACTGAGAAGTATGTCCGTTGGAGGGATTATGAGCCCATCAAAATCAAATTATCGGGAATCACACATAATTCCGTCTGCAGATTATTTACTTAGTCAAATATTGATATTATTTTCGTGATTGTTCTACTAATTCTTGTCGATGTAAGTTTTGTGAAGCATTACTCAATGCTCTAGTGACCGAATAATGCGCATTGACCTGCTTTCTTTCACCACACGTACAGGCCCACTATCTCATTGCAGACACTGTCCTGGATCTGTTCGGGATTTATACATAGGAGTACAATCACACCTGTCTATAACGGATTCCTGCATTTGAGGATCCAAACCTTGGCGCTTCATTAATACCGGCGGTTATAAGAAGATCTGTAACGTCCTAATCCTTAATGGGCAACACAGACGGAAGAGGGCCAACGCAGGCAAAATTATGGTTTTGTAGATGTTAAATAAATTGTTTGCATATTTTCGAATTCCATTTTAATAGTAAATTTCGCCACGGAAAGTAATTTTTTTCAATTTCCCATGGGAATCTCGGAATGACGTCATCGGGTGAATGATTGTTGTGGTATGACGTCATCGCGTGAATAATAATTATGTTGTCACTGATGATGTATGATTTCCAACATCTCATTCAAACATCACGATATTAATGAGAAGCAAGAGGAACACTAGCGTTTGTTAAAATGTAACTTGGATCAGAGCTGATGTTCTGCTTGGTAACTGTATTAGACGTCACGTTCTTCTAATCTGAAAACATGTGTATCGTAATCTGAAACCATGTGGTTGACAATTCACGCGATGACGTCATACCGAGAATTTTATGGCGTGTCAAAATTCATGACATTTTACAAAATTTTGTCAGTGATAAAGTTTGTGAAAATCCGTCAACTTCTTTTTAATTTATAAATTATGATAAAAACGTTTATTTTTGGCAGATTTTATTGGAATCTAATTCCCGTTTGTAAATCTTTAATTCTTATGGCACAGACATGATTAAATTTGCTATGACGAAAGGAAAATTATATTGAATATCTTGAAACTAATTTGGCCTTCCTTTAAAGGTCTAGTTATCTTAAGATTGTAATATTATAATGTCAGGGTTTATAGGGTTAAGAAACAATCATCATTTGAACAGCAGCATCCCGCCCACACCCACACCACCACCCATCACATTGACCGTTCATAGCCAATGAAACCTGTGTATATCCGCGTGTGTGTGTGGGGGGGGGGGTCGCGTGCAAAGCGATAGCCCCACCCCAGGTCTTTCCTCTCCCATAGCGTACCCCCATAACGGCCCCTAGGTGTTGGCCCCACCCATACTTCAGTCCCCCGCCCCAGGTCCAGGTACACTCATACACCCCTGGTACTGACCAGTTCTTTTATGTCCAACGCAGTGCCCGCATTAGACAGGTTTGTCAGTATGTACCGTCATTATTCCCACTTTTGTGGTCTCCTGAAGAAGGCACCGATCCACGTTGACGAATGAGAGGGATGAGTGGCCTCACACGCCTCTTCACATAGATATGCTGGAATCCATGCGCGCAAGTGTAACCTTGCGCTTACAAGTGGGCTGTTGGGATAGACACCAGAATAAAGAGACATACAGACATATATCGGTGTACTTCTTATCAAGATCGAGTCTAGTGTAACGCTAGTAATAGGTAAGACCTCCCTTTAACCCTTTAACACTCATATCAGCCAAAAACGGCTTCATCACTGGTCTTGAGAAATGTCCATTTGCGGACCAACAGGAGCCTACTTTTGAAAATTTACCACTGGAATGACTGGCTCGATAACCGAGCCAGTCATTCCAGCGGTAAATCTTTAAAAATAGGCTTCTTTTGCTCTGCAAATGGGCATTTTCTATGAGAAAATTGAAATTTTATTGAATGAATTCGAGGGATAAAGGATTAAACTTGACCGTGTACAACCTAGTCATGTCATTAGGTCATATCTTCAATAGGAATCTTATCATGACTTCATAGATATGAACGCCAATTTGAAAACAATGCGGCTAAGAATACCGTAACATGGTTCCAAAACAAAAGCTGAAACAGGAAGTAGTGTTTTGTTGAATATATGGGAGGCCGGTTTTGGCCAAATTCGTCATGAAAGGGTTAAGAATTAAACATAAATATCTTGCAGCAAAATATAGGCGTAGTAAATACGCATTTTCAAAACGAATGCTTACTTACAATACAAAAGGTTTAATGAATATTATTATTTCAAATGTTTCAAAACAATTCAATTTATAGCGAGATATATTAATAGAATTCTCAAAGACGACCACGCTTATTTCGTACGTTGGGATTGCAATATCATTGAGCAATGCCATTGAACTGACATCTCTCATGGCACAAGCTGATTCAATTATCTTTACTATCAGTTATATCCTGGCTATCCTGTAAACCTTAATACGCGCTTGAGTACTCCTGTCTGGACAATCTTTTCCCTTATATCACAGTATTTCCACAACTATCGTAAGGTGCAGAGAAGTTTGCAAGATGGGAAATTCACCATTGTCCCTGGTAACCCCAATGTTCGATCAAGTTCCAAACGAACCATTTGATTTTCTTATTTGCGCCAAGCAGCAGCATAGCCTACCATATAATTAACGCAAAGAATATTTGTCATCTACAAATACAAACGTATATCGGAGGATATCAATACTCTTCCAGAAATCAATCTAACTCAACTCGATG
This sequence comes from Chaetoderma sp. LZ-2023a, assembly GCA_034401795.1. Lineage (NCBI taxonomy): Eukaryota > Metazoa > Mollusca > Caudofoveata > Chaetodermatida > Chaetodermatidae > Chaetoderma > Chaetoderma sp. LZ-2023a. The sequence continues at coordinate 220,545,635 of CM067369.1, read as the reverse complement.
GTATGTATCATTCAATGGACTATTCGTGACGATCTGCAAGGCTCCAACGAGATGTCCCGCTATGCCATTATAAAGCTTGACTGCATGGTACAGACATGTTCCTGATATCTGCTCATTCATTTTCTCACTAGCGCAATGCCAATGTATTCAGAGTTCTCAGTGATTGCGGAAGTCGTTCTAGCCACGCATGGCATGGATGAATCCACCCACGTTTTGCCAGTGTTGGAATCAATCGATCCCTGAATTCACTGACTATCAATTTTCAGAAAAACTATACAGGTAAGCTGATGAATATTTTGAAACTAATTTGACTGGATGCTGTTGCAGCAACAACTCCAAGTCAAATTAGGTTCACAGTATTCAGCAGCATGTTTATTAAATAGTAAAGACATACAATTCGTACAACAACGCTTAGTCCGTCATCAATTAAGCGTTGGTGACGAACTTAGCTGCATCATTCATGACGTCATTGATTGATTATTGACGTCATATGATTGATTGATAAACGGGAATACCCCCATTCCTGCCGAACTATGTTCGAACCCATGTCTGGATATGTGAACACCTCTAACCCTAATATTTACATAAGTAGTATAATGTTCAATAATAACATTGCACCAAATGTAGGAACAGATTTAATATCATACGCGGCCTAATCGAGCAGTTCACTATTGCCCCTTGTGAAGTGCGTAATCATTCCGGGATGGCGAGATGCTTGTTTTCATTTATAAATACAGATATGTGTTCCATTCCTGGTGGGGTTGCGAATTCAACCCTCGGTGTATTCTCCATTTGCAAATCAATCTTGGGCACGGCAGTAATCTTGTCTTGAACTAATGGACAGGTACATCATTTGCCGCTAAAGGATCCCAATAAGACAATGATCACAGTAAAGCGTGCATCAACTGAATCATGACTACAGACAAACATTATAATTGTATATTAGTCCTGGGGCTTAGACTAGAAATTTTACTAATCGGTAGGTACCACCTAAACCTGCAAAATATTTTTGCATTTTTGAAAAGAATTATGTCATGGGCTGATTACTTGATATGATAACCATTGGAGAGTGACAGCTTAATTGTAGAAATTCAAGAGGGCGGCCAAAATGACCGCCATATTTACCATGACCTCCATAATGGACAGTGACATTTGGGTTATTATTCCAGCACAGACAGGTGAATTATCAGATGAAAGATAATTGAATCTTACATTCAGTCCTATATATTTGCAAGCGTGTATATACAATCTGTACTATTTGGCGTTGTACCCTATGTTATTTTACAAGCAAATTTCTTAAATATTAAAATATCGCAATCACGCTTTCTTTGATTTTGTTATTAGCTATGGAGAAATTCCTATCATATGTGGGAAAGATTTGCCTACCTATCACATGAACAATCTATAGAAACTGTAGACATATATCCTGCCCTGTTTGGGCTTCACAGTATGTCAAATGTCACTGACAGAGAATATCCAAAATAGCTTAACTATGTTAATGTCTTGCTTGAATTCTGCATATAGGCCCCTATGCATATTCCTCAGACATATATTCCATCATTTTGATCCCCTGTATGGATAATATCACACAGCTAATCCATCAACCACAAGTGATTGCAGTTAGCTATGTCATATTTTGAAAACTTGTCCGACAAATGGATATTGTTAACAGGTACTTGGCTTTAGTAAAACGTTCTAAATATCTGTAAATGATGAATCTGTCAGTGCGAACATAATAAATAAGAGATAGAAAAGGTTTATGGAGTCTGCATTAAAGATAAGATCATTTATATAGCCATTGAATGGGCCGAAAATTTCAAAGACGTTTGGATCAGTCGAAATGGAATGTCTGATAGATGGTTCCAAAAAGTCGTATATTTAACAAGAATAACTATGTAGAATTAGCAAGAGGTAGAATTGGTCATCTTTACACCTAACTATAACTATCAATGACAACGTCGTCGTCATCACCAGAGTCTTCGAGCTCAACTGGAATCTCCTCCTCTATCTTTTGATTCATACATGTTTGTAGCTTATGCATATCAGTGCATTTCAATCTATTTTCAAGAAACTCACGAACTCGTAGTCTGCAAGGCCGTTGGCATTTAAAGGATAGCACTTCCAACGCATCATTAGGTGCCGGTGGCCCACGCTTCCACTCAATGGTTGGTGTGTTGTCATTTTCAGTGCTCCATCGCCATCCGTTTGTAAGGGTGCAAATGGTTGGCATCGAAGTCAGCACTTCCAGATCGCAGCCTGGTAATTCTCTCGAAGAACATGCATGTAAAGCTGTCTTCACATGACGGGGGTTGACTTAGATTCCGCCTCTCCTCATTTGACACAGAAGATGTGATAACAAATCAGCTTAATCTTACTAATGTTTGTGGAAGGCACATACATGTGACACGCAAAGGCTGTGAAAGGCTCTGTGGACACCTCTCAAGAATTCCCAAGCTGAGTGAAGGCATTCTGAAACTCTTGGTCGGCTTTCATCTGTCTAAAGGCATTGAGTTTTCCTCGGCCAAAAGCACTAACAGTATGACACCCCGTGCAAGAGTGTATACCAATCAGAGCACTACAGACGCTACCACACAAGGATTTAGAAAGTGTGTCCGTGCCACTTCTGGTACACAGAGAATGATATATCTTTCTTGAAGCCAAGACTCATAATGAGGACATCAGTATCTTCAGCAGAAATCACAATAGCTTTGTAATCAGACCCTGATGCATGTAATGCGTGTAGGAGCATGCGTGTGTCGGCTTCCTCGTGCGAGCATTCTACTCTTTGATCTCTTTCCCATGATATTGGGTGCAAACATGCTCACGGGTTATATAGGCCCTAGAGTACTTTGTCATAGAGTTTGCCCCTGTGTTTTGTTACCAGGGCTACAGAGATATCTCGTCAATTGGCGGTTAGCATGGCCTGGTGCAATGCCTTTGAACAGAATATCAATGCTTGAACCTCGATTACATCTTTGAGTATCTTTGATGGATGTTTCCAAATAGACATTAAATCAAATACAACATCAATCCTCTAACTGCGCCTAGCTGTGTGATAACATGGCAGGAATCGCACACACCATATGCAAAATACCATGGTATCAGATCTTGTATTAATGCCAAGTGCAGTAACAAATCAACTTCTCCAGATGCTCTCAATAAGCCTAGCAAGGTTTTCACCATGTCAATACTGACAACCTTCCGTTTTCATATCCGGGGAAATTGATGTAAACTTCAAACAGTTCCAATATACGTACACGTGATTTTGTCTCGATGACGTACTTGAATGAAGTATGTAAGATCTTATGATTTGCAAGATTTCTTCCCAACTACATACTGATTGGCATCGTGGCTCAAACAAGCAAGCAATAATCCATACACGGGTCTTCAATGTAGAATTTTGAACAGCAACTGACATGTCAATGTCTACACTTTGGATTTTTGGTGGGCCCACTCATTGCTCGAAGTCATGAGTTGGTAATTAATGGCTGAGTTCTGAGTGTCTGAGGCGTATTTTCTGTTTTATTAATTGCGAGTTTAAGGTTGAAAAGTCTGTGGTCCAATGCGGTTTGCCTGTATGACAGTCTCATTAACACCATGTGAAGTATCTTCACCCCTGACTGTTTCCTCAAACTGGTCGATGTTCCATGCGAGAGCCGTGAATACACGATGCATATTTCGTGATAGCGCAACATCATCTTCTGCCAGAGACAATTTCTGCATGCTCAAGGCAGTGTCGATCTCTTCAACTTTGAAGTATGATACACCATGACATAATCTATTCAAAGTATGGATCAATTCTATTTTTCCAGCAGTGATTTAACAGCAAATGGCAATAGTGTGTGTTTTGTTGGCTTTGGCTTTCTGTGATTCAATGCGTGGAAAACGACCTAATCAAAGGAGCTGGTCAATCGCTGCACATTTTGAGATGGATTTGGGCGGTGACTTTCTCCTTAGCATTGTTTGTATGAACACCCTGACAGATTGGGGGAAGATTGTGTTTGCTATACTCCATTATGTTTCAGTGTCATTTTGCTTTATCATATTATCTCTCAGTTGAAATGCTGTCTTGGTTAAACCATCACTAGCATTCGTAGATTTAAACTTGTGTACACCTTTGAGTACATTGGGTAGTCTAACTTTTCATAGCATGCGCAATATGCTAAAAAGCCGGATTGTTTATAATATGGGACAATATTTTCAGGAAATGCCACAATCAGTCCGCTAATTGGCACTTAATTACAAGTAATTCATTAGTTCATATGCCAAGTCAAAAATTGGTACCTCTTAAGCAGTCAAAATGTTGTGTTTTATAACAGTGTCTATAGGACTATAGATTCAATATTTTGAAAATGTATGTAGAAAAAATTGTGCCTTTTGGGCAACTGTATATAAACCGTTGCAAATGTATACTATAAGATGGGAAATAGGATTATGTTTATATGATACCTTTCTTGACTTTTGTGTTGGAGCATTAACTAAAATGTTAATGACCCGTATATAGGATAGAGCCAAAATGACAGCCACCTTGGACGCCATCTTGGATCCCTAGCACTAAGATGTCAGACTGGAATGGTTATCATATCAATTAATCTTACCTAGGCATAACACTTTAAAAAATACAACCCAATTTTACTGGCTTAGGTGATACCGATAGATATCTTCTTTGGCCCATGAACTAATAGCATTTGGAAAGATGTCGTATTACCGATGATGCCAAAACATTGCGTATGTGATTGAACGTGCATTATGACATAGAGTGGTAATCATTTGCCTTGTCTAAACGCAATAATGATTTGGGCTGATGAACGTACGGGCAAATGACACCATATACGGTAAAGTCACAATCTAGTTGTTTGTTGTAAAACCTGTGTCATGTTAATCAACCGATATTCAGACTAAAGTAATCACACTATGGTACCAACGAGAACGTTATTAGACTATATGGAATCCGAATGTTAAGCAGACTATGGGAGGATTTATGAGGTTGGGAATGGACATTCATATAAAATGCCCGCATTTATGAAAATTTTCCTCCCAATGGCATACCAAGACAGAACGAAAAATACAATCTTTTAGAATCCACAACTGCTGTAGCATGCAGCTGTAACGGGATATGTGTCATTTTATAGATTGTTCGAGATGTTAGCAGATTTAAACATTACGTAGCGCACCAGACAATGTTTGTTCAATGTAAGCAAACATAATTATTTCTTTAGCCCATTACAATTAAGGTAATTAGAGTACGGATTGGTGATATTGTATACCTATGATTAATAGGAGCAACGACGCTTCCCTACCTTCTTGGCAGTATGGTTCTATAACGTGGATCGACCGGACGGGACGACCGCTCCGGGTACATTCCAAGCACGCCCCCCCGCCCCCCCCCCTGTGTAGGATAGCATGCGTGTATAAAGCCATATGAGAGAGGTTTTCTATAAAACGGCGGGTACATTTCAAGCACGCCCGCCTGGATAGGATTGCACGCGTGTATAAAGCCATATGAGAGAGGTTTCCTATAAAATGGCGGGTACATTCCACGCACGCCCACCCCCTGGGTAGGATAGCGTGCGTGTATAAAGCCATATGAGAGAGGTTTTCTATAAAACGGCTAAGTCTGTGAGATTGCATAGCGTGCATGCACGCACGTCAGAGCTTCCCTTACAACACGTGTCAACGTAGGAGAGAATGCGTACTTATAGTGTACTGAGTTGGTCCCAGTGATTTCTTTAAATCACCCCATTCTCGTCGTTCTTTGTATCAATCAGGACCAGAATGAGACTAGAAATCCAAAACTGTTCACCTTTCTAAAATCGGACCAGAAATGGCCGAGTTATCCTTAAATGGCTCACTGAAATTATTTTCAAAATATTGCTTGGACGTTGTAATCGCGTGTATGTATTAAATGAATGGGGAAAATGCTTGTCACGTGATAGCATCGTCACCCTTTCCAATTGCACGCTGATTGCCTACAGATCGCCCACTGATTGGCTGGGCGTCCTGCCTCTGACGTCACGAATAGTATAAAAGGAGTGAAAAATCAAGAATTGAGACCACACTTCGGCGAGAGACAGCTGTTGACGGGTTGCTGGACCAGCGCAGTGCGAGATGTGCTCACATTGCTCGAGCCTGACATGTGATCGACTAAACCTGGCTATTCTAGCTTGATAGGATAGGTTTAAAGTAGTTAGGGACAATCTCTCGGTAAGAGACATTTTGTGTACGCCTCTTTTCCGGCTGTAGCGCATATGTAATACTGCACACAGGCTAGATTATATAAATTGGCCCAATACCTTAGGGCCTTTTATTAATATTGAGTGATTGTCTCTTTCTACGCTCCTCAAGCCACAAGGCTTCATAACTGTCTGGACTTCCCCATTGACACATTGGCATGATCTGACTCTGGGAAACTATTGGGGTGTCCGAGTGGTGAAGACCAAAGTGTCGATTTCGCATACATCCGGTATCTTCGGATACCAGGTGTTAGCGTAGATAACCCCGCCAAAGTAGGAAGCACTGCGAAAAGAAATAATATTATGTAAATCCTGCCTGCAGTGCATCTCTGGGCATTCTGAAACTTAACCCTAATGGCAGGCAAATGTTAGTTCTGTAGCACACAGGTGACGGACGAGACGCAGATCTTCATCCAACTCTGTACAGTGACTGGGTGCGGTCTTAGAATCCACCACGCCCTTACGGGAAGGTCACTAGGGAGGGATATCTGCCTCTTACTCCCCGCCATAAAATACTATTGTGCTTTCTAAATTGCTTATATGAATAATAACTTGTCCTAGTGATGTTATATGTGGTTGCAGGATGATGTGTAACAGGATCGTTATATGATTCTAGATCATTCCATAACATGTCCGCTCGCTGTCTTCCTGAGGAAGATGCTACGTGGGGTAACCTTCGGGAAATCCGGCGTCTTCGCCAGTTAGACTCATGTGTAAAAAGATATGTAGGAATCCCAGCCACTTGCGGCCAAAGCTTGGAAGCGAATCTAACAACTAAATGGTAGGTTAGAATTTAGCAGAAAGCTCGCATAAATAAAGCGGCAACTACTAATACAGTATCTTTGGACCTATATAAGATGGTGGCCTTTGGATTCTTCGGAAATCATACGCCCGGTCTTCACGTAAACCAGCGTACATCGCATTAATTATAGTTTCACTAGATTGACACACACTACACATAACCTTTTGTTTGAACAAGAGAGTGGCCTTTTTTGCTAGCTCTTTTCCTCCGCTTCGGCGTTGAAGGCATTTTTCTGTGACAGAGGCCCACGCGAGTCACCTTCCTTTCACAACAATATTATTTGTGTTAGGAGTATAGTATAAGTAGCCTCGTTAGGACAATCCCTTGCAGGGATACCTCTCGGATATATACGGATCTGTGAGGTACCTCTGACGAGCCCACGTAAACAAGACACCAACCTAGTTCTATGTACTGTATACTTTCTCTCGTCTACTAGCAAACGAGTACCATTGTTTGTTTAGCAATCTCTTTTTGATTTATTATCATGTCCAGACTCCTAAATTAAGCTATGGACCGTCATATCGGTGACACCAGCAGTTGGGATGGGACGGTGAGGTTCAATCACAGCGGACATGGTCGCATGGCCCCACTGGAACGTTATCGTTCCACCGGCTCTAGAAGCTGGTCTTTGTACCTTCTGGAGAGTCGCGATACGGGATCCGTAACCTCGAGAACCATAGCTAACCAGCCCTCCCATGCATCCTGTATATGTGGTGCAATGGAGCGGAGCAACATGATGGACCAGCACGTACCGCCGTGAGCTACAGTTCCAACCGTCCCTCTGACATACTAGTAATGGACGTCTCCATTTGAGCTATGCCCTGCCCATCTCTAGCCAAACTCCGCCCACACATCGATCGTGTTGGGATCGATCGATCTCTGAACACCCCGACTATCAATTTCCCGAAATCTATACAGGTAAGCTGTTGAATATTTTGAAACTAATAGTTTGAAACCTATGGCAGCAACAGCGCCCAGGCAAATTAGTTTCAAAATATTCAACAGCATGTTTATTAAATAGTAGAGACATACAATTTGTACAACGTGTCGGCCTATTAAGAATGAAAGACGTAACATTTATAACGCAATGATTATGACGTCATCCTACACACCACTTGGCTGATAAAGACGTCATATGACGTCATTACTCTGGAAAGGTCCATTTGTTGAATCTTCCATTACTTGTTTTGCTAGACGAGTTTGGTACATGACCATGGAAACATTCTGTCAGCAATTCCCAGTGGCTATTCTATTTGGTTGAAGCATAGCTGATAATTTGTCCGACTTTATTGAAGTTCAGCTCGACAAGAGACTTTGTATTCTTTCTTGTGTGTCGAATTATCAGCTAAATACCGATGCCGATGGATGTGTTTGATGATGATGGTGATAAATTAATTCCGCCAGCATATGCGCGGTGTTAAGATGCTCTCCTAGGTACTGGAGGTAAGGCGGTTCTCAAAATTTAACAATGTATTTGTAGTATCACATCCGGGTTTATCATATAAACAAGGGCTGCTAGCCCATTCCATGTTAACAATGTGAACCAGATTAATAGTGCAGCACAGTATTTCCATTCGTTGTTAGCGTACGAAAGTGATTTTATATTTACCAATCATAATGCGGTCCTTCTCTTGACATTGGTTATAATTACGCCGCACTATTACTAGTGACACACACCACGAAGTAACTTATATCGCTGGTGATGTCACATAGTCTATAAGCTATTTTTGTCCATGCATATTGTTGGCTGTGTAAATAAATAAACCTTGATAAATGCAAGTTTTTTATTGTTCAAATTACAATAACTATACTGAAAGCATCCACTACGAGTACAGAGAGACGTTCACTTTAGCTCGCTCTCTCGCAGAAATGAGCGACCGAAACAGAGTCCACTATTTATATCAAACTCCTGTCAATCAAAACAGACTGTTATCGATAACCCGTGTAGTGATGGACGGGCAATCTGATTAGCTGTGTGATAGATTCACAACTATAGACGAGGACGTTAGCATAGACACGCATAAATTATAGCCAAACCTATCAATCAAAATATATATTGCCCTTGTGGCGATAGACCCCCATAAATTATCGATTACACCTGTAGCGATGGACGTATAATATGATTGGTTGACCAGTAGATGCAAAAAATTATCTATTACCCCTGTAGCAATAAATGCACATAAATTATCGATTACCCACCCCTGTAGTGATGTACGTGCAATCTGATTGGCTGAGCGATAGACATACATAAATTATCGATTAACCCTGTAGCGATGGACGTGCAACCTGATTGGACATAAATTAAAACCAAATCTTACTTGGATATTGGTTATTGACGCAATTGAGATTTTCTTCATTAGTGGCCACAAGTGTGAATTACTTGACATTTTGAGCGAATCCTACTTTAATGATTATTCACACCACTGCAGTTTTAGATATTGCGCCAGCCAATAATATTAGCTACATTATTGGCTGAAATGATAGTTTAAAGCAAGAAAAACGCAGAGCAAGGCTGAGCTACTGAATATTTGGAACTATTGCCACTTTAATGATTATTCACCGCACTGCAGTTTTGACCATTATGTAGTAAAAGCCCTTCTTCGCTTTTTCCCAATGTGTCTTGTGCTCAGCCGAAATCCTTAGCTTCGTCAGGTCTATTCCTGATTTGAGTGTACCGAGTCCTGCTTTCCTGAGGCCACGTCGTAGCACGCTTAGAAAATTTATGCAATGACGTCCTCTCCCGGCTTTGTATTTGATGGCTCCCAGGAGGCGAATTCCAAGGCTCTCCCTGCTGGTGTGTCTTCTAGCATCCTTAGCACATGGTCAAACATGGACCATCTTTGCTGGCCGACTTTTACAGATAGCGGCAATGTATTATACATCTTGTACAGTGTATCCTTGGAAATTTTGCTGTCTGGGCATCTGTGTCCAGCGATGGTGCGTATGTGTTTGCGGTGGCAGGCATCAAGTTTGTCTAGTGTTGCCTTTGGAGCTGCACAGCTGTTACGGTTATACAGCATCAAGGATAGACTTGTAGCATTGTCTAAACGTAGTCTTTTTGTCAAGGTCGTCTTTGATCTACGAATCCATAGCGTCCAGAAACACTGGAAAGCTATGTTCTCCATGATGTAGCATGCAGCAATGTCAGCAGTACTGCAAAGCAGTGATTTACTTTTCCCCGATGGTTCGACGCCACGAAGTGGACCATCATTTTCTTTAGTTTCATGCTAGATAGGTATATGTGGGTTAACTCTGTTTTGGATTCATCCATAAAGAAATTCTCAATTTTAGTTTGCTTGCAGCTACTCGGAGAAGCTTGTTAAGCAGCTTTTTGTCCTCGTCTATGAAGTTCACATCATCGGCATATTCCATCTCTAACGGCATACCCAGTGTGGACACTAGGAGTTTGTTCTTGTGGAATTTTCCCACACAGATTTCAGTGCAGCAGCAAGGAAACAGGTGAAAAGCACAGGGGATAGATTATCTCCTTGTGGGGAGCCGATTGATGTCTCAAACTCTACAGACTTCACTAATTCTTAGCTTGGTGGCTGCAACTATAGTAGTCTCGCTAGTCGTAGCTCATCTTCATTGCAACTGGCCTGGCGTAGTACATCTATTATCTTTGAGCGTTTAATTGTGTTGAAGGCCCATGACATATCAATGTCCATTTTGTGAGATTCCCAGTGTTTGGACATGAATACTGACACATGCATGCGTTGAGCAATGTCTGGGCCGCGGCGTCCACGTTTGAAGCCACTTTGACATGATTCGGTGAAGTCACCATTGGCCCCCGAAGATGTCAGCTGATTTTGTGGCAAAAGGTAAGAGATCAAAGTCAAAGTTACCAGGTTTTTACAGACACGAACACACGTTGGCATGAACAGTTCAATGGACAAAGGCCTATTAGAAGTTACCCCCTGGCACACAAAATCGTCCCTTTAAGGAAAATGTTCGAACTGCGACTACGCCTACGGTTATTATCACAAAGAACAGGTTGATTTTTGGGTCAAAAGTAAATGTCAGTTCTTAGTGTCAAGTTTGATTTTAGCAGAAATGAACTCACTTTAATCACACAAGTTCAATGATAATATTAGAAGATATCGTAAAACCTATATCGGTGTCCAGATAGAAGTGTAGGCCTACACCATTATAAGGAGAAATTGAAAACAAAAATGTCTTTTTTTCAAAATCGCCGCCGAAATAGTTTTTTGTAATATTGAATAGAACTTTGATGAACTCTAAATTGCTATAATTTCTTGATTATGTATACATTCTATGCTCCGAGTATTTTGTTTTTCTTTACTCACGGTTTCTCCCTTATACGGTATGTGTGATAGGCATGTGTGATAGTCATGTGTGATAGTCATGTGTGATAGGCATGTGTGATAGGCATGTGTGATAGGCATGTGTGATAGGCATGTGTGATAGGCATGTGTGATAGGCATGTGTGATAGGCATGTGTGATAGGCATGTGTGATAGGCATGTGTGATAGGCATGTGTGATAGGCATGTGTGATAGGCGTGTGTGATAAGCAGTATTTAAACTGCGTTCTCTCTTTGAGTTTTAAATCGAATGACTAGAATCTTGGGAGATACCTAGCACATACCTACGATATTTCATTTCTATTTAGCTCCCACCTTAAATATTCGAATAATTTGAATATTCATTCATATAATATAAATACAAATCTTTCAATACCGATTTTATACGAACACTATCCAGAATATCAGATGTGCCTTGCAGTAAATATCTACCGTGACGAGAATGTGACGCTGTCAAAGTGTATTTGTTACTAACTTCAGCGGGGTTGTATAAATGTTTGATACAGCTGATTGCGAGGCATGAATGAAATGGAGGAATTCAGTTTTAGCTACGCCCCGCCCATCTCTAGGTAAGCTCCACCCACGCTTTGAGTGTTGGGATCGGTCGATCCCTGCACTCTCCAAATCTCGATTTTCAGAAAACTATACAGGTAAGCTGTTGAATATTCTGAAACTAATTTAACTGTTGTTGTTGGCTGCCTATGGCAAATTAGTTTTAAAATATTCAACATGTTTAATAAATAGTAAAGACACACAATTTGTTCACCAACGCTTAATCCGTCATCGTTTTCGTGACGATCTTATCTACGTCAATCTTGGCGTCATTGATTATGACGTCATCCTATCATACACATCACGCTGGTATTATGACGTCATATGATGGGTGGATAAAAGGAAAGGTCCATTGAGAATTTTGCTCGTGTTACAATCGTCCAGGAGTGGAATCCACTTAGATTCAGTGCAGTGGATGGTTGGACTATTCACTAACAGAATTAGACGAGGCGCCAACTATAATTCTTCATTATTCTAAACAGAATATTGTACTGGTGTTGATATAAAATCTTGAGCTCGTTAATGTTCTGTTAGCACTGCCAAAACCGGCCTCCTCAGTGATGTTAAGCAACGCCCATTTGCAGATTATTTTTGAATATTTATCACTGGAATGACTGGTTCGATAACCGAGTCAGTCATTCCTGTGGTAAATTTTCAAAAATAGTCTCATGGCCTGCAAATAGGCATTCAATAAGCAAATATTTTAATTTTCAGGACCAAATTTAGTTACTAAAGGGTTAACACATTCTGTGTATGCATAAACGAAGTGTTTAAAGACCACCGCATGGATATTATTTTTAACTTGTTCAGCTTAATTCTAATAAACACGATTTGATTGAAGTATATTTTAAATATTCATAATTGCTAAGACCAATTTGAATAATGGGCAAAGACAGCAAGGACAACTAGGCATGTTATTCCCCAAATAAGATGAATTAGTTTAACTATGTCTTAAGGTAAACGTTGCTTTATGTTATTCGAATCGAGGTAACGTGTTTCACTCTACAATATTAAAACATATTAAACATTTTACACTATCTACGCAAACATAGTTATTCAAATACTAAACCAACATTGCATTCTCATATTATCAAGTAACGGGCCAGTCAAGTGGTTTAACCAACTCTAACAAATATCATTTTTATTTGAATAAACATAGACTAAAGTAATTCTTGTCATAATGATGGATCCGATATTATGTGAAGGATTGGGGCGTGCGTGATACAACACACAATAGCATACAACATGTGCTTTTGAAACGTTTGATAACATCGTAAGATTACAAAATATAGAAAATTAGTAGGCGTATTATTCAAAATTAAATTGTTGAATTAAATATATGCACGATTTTAAGCACGTGTTGACATTCAGTTGAGCATCGTGCTGTAACATCATGAAACCATATAACAGTTGTGACAATTTAGTTAGGCATAGATATCAATAACCTGTGCTAATGACAACCTATATAGTTATCCCTACTGCGACACAGGTAACCACGGGGCGACGGTAACACACCTTTATGTCACCTTTGGAGATGTATCACAATATTGATCCACGGCACACTGGATGCCCACATAGCGATACTGACTGTCCACAAAGTGATACTGCCAGCCCACGTAGCGATATTGACAACCCACATGACCACACCAACGGCACACGCGACCATACTCACAGACCACATAGCGATACTGACATCCCACATGACCACACTCACAGCCCACATGACCATACTCACAGCCCACGCGACCAAACAGACAGCCCACATGAACACACAGACAGCCCACGTCACGACACTCACAACCCGCATGACCACACGCACCACCCACATGGAGATACTGACAGCCCATATGACTACACCCACCACCCACATGGAGATACTGACACCCCACATGGCGATACTGACAGCCCATATGGCGATACTGACAACCCACATGGCGATACTGCCAACCCATATGGCGATACTGACAGCCCATATGGCGATACTGCCAACCCACGTGGCGATACTGTTAGTCCACATAGCGATACTGACAGCTCACGTGGCGATACTGACAGCCCACATGGCGATACTGATGGCTCACATGGCGATACTGACAGCCCACATGGCGATACTGATGGCCCACATGACGATACTGACAGCCCACATGGCGATACTGACAGCTCACATGGCGATACTGACAGTCCACATGACGATACTGATGGCCCACATGGCGATATTGATAGCCCACATGGCGATATTGACAGCCCACATGGCGATACTGACAGCCCACATGGCGATACTGATGGCCCACATGGCGATACTGATAGCCCACATGACGACTCTGACAGCCTGCATGACCACACCGACAATCCACATGCCGACACTGACATTCACAAAATATTTGACAACATTGACAATAACAGCCCACATTACGGCACTGAAAGCCTACATGACGTCACTGACAGCCCCCATGACGGCACCGACATCCACATGACCACCGCACAAACAACGCACATAGGCCATAGCAACGCCAAAAGACCACGTGGCGAATACATCGACAGTCCACCTGATGGCCACACCGACTGTTCAATAGCGGTATCGCCAATAGATACACCTGCTCACTACCACTAACCCGACTAAGAAGCACTAGTACTCCTGTCAAAACGCCTACTAATACTACACCAAATGAAAAGTACTAGTGATGATGCCAACCTGATTATTAATACTATCCCACTTGGAACCCACTAGTGCTCCTGTGAAACAGCTTGCTAATACTACCCCAAATGAACCACTATTGTGCATGTTAAACAGCTTACTAATACTACGCCACTGAAAATCACTAGTGCTCCTTTGAAACCGCTTACTAGTACTACCTCGCGCCTCATTATCTCCACGTACGTGGCTCATAGAGGTTTTCATGCAGGTGTTTCAGTGGCGTCTGAATATTGTTGATTTGTGTCCATTCTCAAGCTGGGACGTGCCCATGCGCCGTCGCAGATGCTTAACACGGCAATGACGGACACGCCAAAAGTCACCAGTGTCAGCGTCGTCTACCTTCACAACGGCCCACCTTAACACTTTCATGACGAAGTCGGCCAAAACCGGCATGTTCGGTGGTTTTGACGAATGTCCCTTTGCAAGCCAAGAGAAAACAATTTTTGAAAATCTGCCACTGGAATGACTAGCTCGGTGACCGAGCTAGTCATTCCACTGGAAAATCTTCAAAAATAGTCTTCTCTTGGCCTGCAAATGGACAGATAACAAGCAAATATTTAGATTTTCTTAACCAAATTTAGCTATGAAAGGGTTAAAGAACTCCGGCGACTAAATATCGCCTTTTATTTCTGCTACATGCTTTATTCAGAAAACTACAAAATATGATATTGTCCTGGAAATCGTCGTGTTTGTTTTGGAAATCAGTTATTAGTTTTGCCGCACATCCTCCTTGGATAAAACGTTTCGATTTTTAGCTACGAGCAGAGAGATCTAACATCAGACACGTGCTCCAGCCAGGAAATCATTTAGGACAAATAAACACCAAACAATAATGAGAATTTGCAGTTTTGACTTTTAATCAAGGTTGTCATTGTCCTACAAATGGCGGTGAGATGGTGGCGACTGGGCTTACCGGACGTGCTTGTGTCGCGCGTGAATTCGTGCCTCATAGCGGAGGAACAATGGCAGTTCATTTCCGTGGTATCGCTCCGCGCGGTTCAGCGCGTCCGTGTATAAAATGGTGTAAGGGTTATGTTGCTGTCTTTTAACGTTGCAGAAGGACGTTTGACGTCGAATGTAATCAAGATGTTGCGCAATATGTAATCGTCTCATCCACAGTTTATATTATTTACACATTTGTATCTTGAGCACAGCTCTCGCGGAGCAAAGTATTTAACCATTTGAAGTCTGTATTATTTACCAGAATTTCAATTTCCGGATGATAACTATACAGGTAAGCCGGTGAAGATTTTTAAATCTAATTTCACAGGAACCTGTAAAATTAGTTTCCAAATAGTCAACAGAAAATTTATCAAATTTTAAATTATTTTTTAATTCGGCAGTTCGTCATCAAAGGACTAAGGAGCGAAATGGCGATTTTGAACTGCTATAGCTATTCTCAGCATGGAAAAAATAGATCCGATCTGCCACTCAAGTATATGACGTCATAACCAATTACGTCACGTGTAGGCTGATGTCACAGTCATAATTGGCAAAGAATTTGCCGTCATAAAGCGGCAATCGTCCGTCAAGTGTACGAATTGTATGTCTTTGATGGATTTACTATTTAAGAAATATTCTGCTGAATATTTTGAAGCTAATTTGACTGAGTGCTGTTGCTGCCATACCAGCTTACCTTGATGTTGGGATTCTGGGCATTCATGGTTCGATCGAAGCCAACACGTGGGTGGCGCTCAGCTAGAAATGGGCTGGGCATTAATTAAGGCGCATATTCATAGCAAAATGACAGAAAATAAAATTGTTTAAATTGAACACTTTTAGAGGTGGGCCTAGATGTAATGAAACGAACAAAATCTTAACATATGCTAATTTCATTAGGCATAAATTAATATAAATTTTCAATTTGTGAATTTGAATTAGGGACTCGTGCCTCTATTTCAATTTCACAACTTAAAAAAATTATTTAAATTTATTCGGAATGAACTCTTCGTATTTTACGATTTATTTCGTTTCATTACTTCTAGTTAACAATTTAATTTTCAAGCATTCTGATGTGAATATGCACCTTTAACGGGGCTTTGGGATTTTGATGGCGAGTAAAGTATGAGGATTACTCGGAATCCATCCGATAGGACCCGCTACCAATCTGATTTTATTTTCCAACTGCGATCTCGGTGTTATGCAAATAAAATAAAATTACTAATTGATTAGACAATGTCAAGGGCACGGACAGACATCAAAATGCACAACCATGGCTAAAATATCTCGTCTACAATTTCAGTAATCCTGACTGTGAAGACAATGGACCTTTCTGGTTTTAGCTATGCCCCGCCCATCTCTAGCTAAGCTCCACCCACACCTCGCTCGTGTTGGGATCGATCGATCTCTGAACACCCTGACTATCAATTTCCAAAAAAACTACACAGTTAAGCTGTTGAATATTTTGAAACTAATTTGATGGGTGCTGTTGCTGCCTAAGGCAGCAACAGTGCCCAGTCAAATTAGTCTCAAAATATTCAGCAGCATGTTTATTAAATAGCAAAGAATTACAAAGAAATACAATTCATACAACGTGTCGGACTCTTTGAGATCTGATGACGGTCTATATGGAACCCTTTGTGACGTAATGATCGTGACGTCATCATACACGCGCTGAGCTGATTGTAACGTCATACAAGGTCAGATGATGGATGGATATTCTGGAAATGTGAATTGACGGATTAAAACATGTTTGCACAAAACAACCACAAAGGACTCAGATACAAATGAGCATCTACTGTTGTAAAATCTGTTTTTTTGCCAATGTTTATTGATAAAAAGGACTGTGTGTTTGCGCTCAGGGATATTAGTATAAGCACCCCGTCACATTAGCTTACCATTGGGCGGACGTGAACATTTGGCAGTCATTTGCAATATCAACAGCAACTCGTTCGAGTCAATAATATATTTGTTCACATCAGCTTATTGTTGCGTAATAATACCATAGACTACTTCGCGATGAGTCTATGAATAAATCATACGCTGGGCTACTTTACTGATATGCATGTGTGACCACATACAGTACAGCTCAGGAATAACTTAACGTGATTCCAAAACAAAAATAGAGACATTTTAGTTAATAAGAACTGTTCTGTTAAACATTTTGAACATAATTGAATTGGATTGGAACACATTACTGCCTTAGGCAGCAACGTGTTCCAATCCTATAATGTTCAGCTTATTCAGCAATACGTTTTATTTTGTTTTGGAAACAAGTTAAGTTATTTCTGAGCTGTATTGCACATTTGGCAAATGGCGTATGTTTGTGCACTGGTAATGCAATTAGAAAACCACCCGGTCATGATCCATTATCATAGTGAGCATCCCGTTTAATACAAGTTATCAGTTGCCGTAGATACAATGTCCGGGTTCTTTCAGACAAGTACTCGTAAAGAGTCACACAATTGTACAGTCAAAATTGGATTGTCTATTGCGCGTCTCTGGCTACAGCCGTGAACATGGTGCCAGGCTCAGTTGTAACTATCCATCATCAGTAGTAACGGGGTTCCGGTTGCTAGCATAAATCTTCCACAATCAGTAGTGAACAGGGTGTCAGTTACTATTGTAAGATTTTGCATTCAGTAGTGAGCAGGGAACCAGTCTCTATTTAAATCTTCAACAATCAGTAGTGAACATACCACTGGTCTCTATTGTAAATATCCGTGCGGGGGAGCGGGCTCTATGGTAAGCTTCCACAATCAGTGTTGAACAGGGAACCCGTCTCTATGGTAAGCTGCCACAATTAATATTGAACAGGGGTTTGGTCTGTATGGTAAGCTGGCACAGCGAATATTTAACAGGGGACCGGTCTCTATGGTAAGCTTCCGCAATCAGTATTAAACACGGGACCAGTTTCTATTGCAAGCTTCCACAATCAGTATTGAACACGGGACCAGTCTCTATTCCAAACTTCCACAATCAGTATTGAACAAGGGGTCCGTCTTTATTCTAAGCTTCCATAATTAGTCATGGTTGAATAGGGAACCGGTCTCTATGGTAAGCCTCTGCAATCGGTAATAAACACTGGCCCGTTTCTATTGCAAGCTTCCACAATCCGTATTGAACAAGGGGCCGGTCTCTATTGTAAGTTTCAACAATCGGTATTGAAAAAGGGGCCAGTGTCTATTGTAAGCTTCCATAATTAGTCATGATTGAACAGAGGATGGGTCTCTATGGCAAGCTTGCACGTTCAGTAGTATCGTCTCTACACCGTGCACATATGCTACATTAGCGCTTTCAGCGAAATTGAGTGATATTATAAACCATTCTATATGAGTTGTTAGATGGGAAACAGCAACAGTTTTCTTGCCAATGTCATTTCCAGGATTAAAGACTCTACTACTATACTAACAGCTTATGCTAATATCGGAAACAGTGTTGCGTTAGAAAGCCATTACTGTCCACGACAGCAATCACTTTTCGCAGCATTGTTCCAAATTGTAACACCGTTTCCATGTAATCTTGTCAAATTTGAAGACCGGCCACGCCATGTACCTGAATCAGGCAGCACGGCATTAATCAAATTATGTCCAAAATATTCAACAGAAAATTTACTCCTAGCTAACATGTTTGCGATTTTTTTGCTCTGACAACGCTTAGCTTATTTATGAGATTCACTTTACCTGAATCATATGATTTATCAATTCACTGGCCAGAGTAACAGTAAACTGATTACCCACAACTAACTATTAAACGGGTGTTTAACCCGCGATTAGAAACCATTTTATTAAGTGCGAAGCGTATTTACTCGACTTTGAATGAAAACAAGACTTCTATCTGAAGTTAATCAGTATTATAAGGAATGGTCACGAAGCCGCGTGCCCTGTACGGCTATGTATGTACCAATGAGCGACTCGGCACAGTCAAGGGCGGGACTGTTACGTAGCCAGAACAGGCATTAACCAAACAATTGGCATCCCTCCTAGCGTCATTATGTTTGCATTCCGATGACCAGCGCCAGGATCCAGACTTTACTTAGTTCAGTATTAACATAGGTCCTTTCAAATTAGAAACAGGATATACAGATCGTATTAATGTGCGAAAGCATCTTAAAATGCAAAAAGGTTATATATAGTTTTAAAAGATACTATACTTACGGGAGAGGTGAGAAATAACGTACTGTTGAATACTACTATCTGTGTTCGATATTCGTATACAAATATGTATTCGAATACACCTATAGTCATATGAATGAATATTGGAATTATTCAAATATTTCAGAGGACAGCTAAAAATAACAACGAAATATCGTCGGTAAGCGTCTAAAACCTGGAATAGTTTGTTGGGGGGAATGCGATTGACACATTGGCACAATATGGCCCGATATGCGCGAGATATTTGTCAAATTTGTATTCATTTGGTTTAAGATTCAATGATAAAATGCAGGATAAATATTGCTATCATACATTTCTTATATTTCCTATGGGAGACACCTTGGGTAAAGAAAAACGGATATCGCGAAAACTATTGGAGTGATCCAATATAAAATTGATACACAATGAAGAAATTATAGCAATTAGGAGTTTATCAAGGTTGACCGTATGAAAACAATTTTGGCGGCCATTAAAAATATATTCTTGTTTTCTCACTGTACGGGTATACACTTCTATCTCGGCACCAATATATGCTATACTGTATCTTCTAATATGATCATTGCATTTGTGTGATAAGGGGGGGGGCTCATTTCTGCTAAAACTGAACTTCTGACGTTGATAATATAAAGGGTTATCCTTGAACATTGACCCTAAAATCTACGTGTTTCATTTGAGATAAAAACCCTGGACGTAGTCGCAGTTCGAGCATTTCGATAAATTAATGGGATGACGTTGGGTGTCATTGGGACGCTTTTAATATGCCAATTGAACTGTTTAGGCCAACAGGTAATCGTTTCTGGAGAGAAAGCAAAACGGGTAGCTCTAAGTCTAAGGGGTAACCTGACCTTTTATCTTTGGCCCCAAATCAGCAGACATCTTCGGGAGTTGGGGGCAACGACGCGTTCGTTCGTTCGTTCGTTCGTTTGCTTGGTCTTATTGGTCACTCACACCTGGGTGTGCCACGTTTCATGTTAGAGGGGCCTCCCAGGAGAGTTGCGTAGGTCCCCCGAAGGGTTGCGAAAATGAAAGTTAAACCTGAAAAAATTAAAAATTACGTTGTTGTTAGAGGTTGCTGGGGTTGCTGCTTAATGAAATTCGTGTGTCGCGAGAGCTCATTCGATACGAGATAGGGAAAAGAACCCCGTGTTCTGTGGCCATTGGCGTAGGACACCACTACCCCCCCCCCCCCACCCACCCACCCACACACACTTCTACACACACACGCACGCACGCGCACGCACACGCACATAGACACGCACACACACGCACACATACACGCGCACACACACGCACACACGCACACACGTAAAGAAAAGCGAATCGTGAAAGGACAACAACTCTGTCCATGCTATTGCCCGAGTCTATTTCAAGCTAGTGACACAGTGGTTAAGATGATATCACACGAGCTATTGCCCGAGTCTATTTCAAGCTAATGATACAGTGGTTAACATGATATAACACGAGCTATTGGCCGAGTCTATTTCAAGCTAGTGATACAGTGGTTAAGATGATATCACACGAGCTATTGGCCGAGTCTATTTCAAGCTAATGATACAGTGGTTAACATGATATAACACGAGCTATTGGCCGAGTCTATTTCAAGCTAGTGATACAGTGGTTAAGATGATATCACACGAGCTATTGGCCGAGTCTATTTCAAGCTAATGATACAGTGGTTAACATGATATAACACGAGCTATTGGCCGAGTCTATTTCAAGCTAATGATACAGTGGTTAAGATGATATCACACGAGCTATTGGCCGAGTCTATTTCAAGCTAATGATACAGTGGTTAACATGATATAACACGAGCTATTGGCCGAGTCTATTTCAAGCTAATGATACAGTGGTTAAGATGATATCACACGAGCTATTGGCCGAGTCTATTTCAAGCTAATGATACAGTGGTTAAGATGATATCACACGAGCTATTGGCCGAGTCTATTTCAAGCTAATGATACAGTGGTTAACATGATATAACACGAGCTATTGGCCGAGTCTATTTCAAGCTAGTGATACAGTGGTTAACATGATATAACACGAGCTATTACCCGAGTCTATTTCAAGCTAATGATACAGTGGTTAAGATGATATCACACGAGCTATTGGCCGAGTCTATTTCAAGCTAATGATACAGTGGTTAACATGATATAACACGAGCTATTGGCCGAGTCTATTTCAAGCTAATGATACAGTGGTTAACATGATATAACACGAGCTATTGGCCGAGTCTATTTCAAGCTAATGATACAGTGGTTAACATGATATAACACGAGCTATTGGCCGAGTCTATTTCAAGCTAGTGATACAGTGGTTAAGATGATATCACACGAGCTATTGCCTGAGTCTATTTCAAGCTAGTGACACAGTGGTTAAGATGATATCACACGAGCTATTGCCTGAGTCTATTTCAAGCAAATGATACAGTGGTTAACATGATATAACACGAGCTATTGGCCGAGTCTATTTCAAGCTAGTGACACAGTGGTTAACATGATATAACACGAGCTATTGGCCGAGTCTATTTCAAGCTAGTGATACAGTGGTTAAGATGATATCACACGAGCTATTGCCTGAGTCTATTTCAAGCTAGTGACACAGTGGTTAAGATGATATCACACGAGCTATTGCCTGAGTCTATTTCAAGCAAATGATACAGTGGTTAACATGATATAACACGAGCTATTGCCCGAGTCTATTTCAAGCTAGTGACACAGTGGTTAAGATGATATCACACGAGCTATTGCCCGAGTCTATTTCAAGCTAATGATACAGTGGTTAACATGATATAACACGAGCTATTGGCCGAGTCTATTTCAAGCTGGTGATCCAGGGGTTAAGATGATATCATACGAGCTATTGCCCGAGTCTATTACAACCTAGTGATCCAGGGGTTAAGATGATATCATACGAGCTATTGGCCGAGTCTATTTCAAGCTAATGATACAGGGACTAAGATGATTCCAAAATCATCACTATCCATAGCAGTGCGTCTACAGTCCACTACAGATATAGACTGCGATCCAAAGTGTCCGAGGTGGAGTCTGTGTAACAGTCTAGTCGTTGTGATGGCGTAATAAGATGGTCGGTCATTACGTTAGAGGCGTATTCTCAGCACAAAGTCACGCCTCTATTTTTACATTGAGCGCACGAATGTTACCTAGCGGACGAGTGTCACAATAATACATCTGTCCCGGGATATTATTTTTTCGATATGTATCAAGACGTTAATGTGTCATCAAGCTAATGGTATGTCATATTACATGCAGTAACCGAACTGCCCACAGCTCATCTTTAATGGGATAATTTCAATGGATTTCGCAGGTCAGCGCCAACTAATACTCCGTAGTCATAGTCAATTCGTTTTCAACAGTCAATGAACTTGCTTCAACTCTTTTATGCACTTGGAATGGAATGTTCGATGGAATTCGGCTCAAACGAACACGCTATTATACACCCGTGTTACAATATCTCATCGGCTCATATATGTAGGTCCTTGAGGGAAGTTCACACTTCATATCATCACGATCAGTGTCGATAACTATTTGTATGCAAGAATTTTTTTGAGAGAGAGAGAGGGTGAGAGGGAGACCGATACAAAATACCGTTTCAAAATTCCTAGCATCGAGAGCCCGAGAGAAACATAGTATATCGTCCATCACGCGATCTGCTGACGATCATGTCACCGAATCCATAAATAAGATGCAAAGATACTTGATATATACAGCTGATAATCCCGCTAGAGCTAGCCACGCTCGTGAGAACTGAAAACTCTTTGGTTCAATATTCGACCACCACGTGTGTGGCCATGTCCAGTTCATACAATTTTATTATTTAAAGTTAAGCCCAGAAATAACGCAGGTCTGTAAGATCAAACGGCAATAGAGGGATCCATTTCTAGCTACTCCCCGCCCATTTCTAGCAACGCACGCCCATTTCTAGCTAAGAGTCTCCCACGTTTTCCACGCGTTGGAAACAATTTGAAACATCATTGCTGCCTGTGCCATGTTATACAGCATGACCTGCCAAATATATTTCTGCATGTGGCGAATGTCAAAACAAGTCAACATTTCAATGACCGCGCTGGCGTAAGCATGATGCAAGCGCACCTGATGCGAGCTAGTTCCGACAGCTATCAAAATAAACACAGAGTGTGATCCTCATTATCTGAAAACAGTACCAACAATTCACCATTCAAAGTACAGACGCTTTATTCCCTCT
Source organism: Chaetoderma sp. LZ-2023a (assembly GCA_034401795.1). Taxonomy (NCBI): domain Eukaryota; kingdom Metazoa; phylum Mollusca; class Caudofoveata; order Chaetodermatida; family Chaetodermatidae; genus Chaetoderma; species Chaetoderma sp. LZ-2023a. Next base: position 220,521,719 of record CM067369.1, on the reverse strand, counting down.
GAACCTAATGGAGCACATTGGCTAAATAATGCCAAAGTTCCATTCCACTAATTTCATAGTGGAACAACGACGTAGGAAATATTGTTAAAATTAGCAAGGTCTATTCTAATCCCTCATGTGTCAACAGCGCCTCAAAGCACTTAAATTAACCCTTCAATGGTAAAGATGTCAGAGACATTAGAACCGAGTATCATCAGGATGCCAGAGACATTGGAACCAAGTATCATCGGGATATCAGACATTGGAACCGAGTATCATCGCGATGTCAGAGACATTGGAACCGAGTATCATCGGGATTTCGGAGACATTGGAACCGAGTATCACCAGGGTAATTCGTGTCTCGCGAGATCTGCTTCGATTCGAGATTGAGAAAAGTAGGCCTATTTCGTGTGTAATGAATGGTCAATGGCATAGTAATTCCCCTCAAATTGGGTTCTAAAGAGAATTGAATCGTGGAAAGACACGAGAACATCCCTATTCATACCAGACAATATAAGCGAGATGATAGAAAGTTCATAGTCTTCTGTATATAGAATAGCTAACAGAAAAATAATCCCTCTTAATACGTCCTCAGATTCAAAAGGGACACGCATAAATCAAGGACAAGAATTTGACGATATTGCATAGATGCTGATATTCCATGAGCCACTTGATGGATGGAGCCAAGTTTAATGTTAGCATCAAGCTATCAATACAGCGGTTATGATCATACCAAAAACAACACGGTCCACAGTGATCCCAAGCTGTTTGTCCCAGAAGTTGAGTCTGTGTAACAGACTGGTAGCTTTAATGACGTAACAAGATGATGGATCAAGTTAGAGTCATATTCTCCGCATATTCTCGGCACAAAGCCACGCATCTATTACGTAGTCGACAAAAGTGTCAGATTAACATAGCCAATGCAAGTTTATTTCTGATAAAAATATATAAATTTGCATCACAAACGTCTGTTCAGTTTCTCTTCCAATTATCCTACTGAAAGAGAATTGAGTCCCACTTGGAGGATATATATGTTAGGAAGTTACTGGTTTGGTTGGCGTCTATCGAGTCCCTGATTCCAGGTCCCATTCACACCATATCTAGGCTGAGTTGTTTCTCTTATTTCAGTGTAACCGCCCTAGTTTTACGCTGGTACCCATTTATACGCCTGGTTGGAGAGATGTGACGAGGAGAGAAGGAGATTGCATGTCCCCACCGATCGCCAGCTGGGCGACCAGAGAAGCGCTCCAGAAATAACCCCCACGCCCAAGCATGAGGAGCAACAGAACAGCCACCGACAAGAACAGTACGTGCCATCTCCAATATGAGATAAAATCGAGAGACAACAATGAACACACACGCACGCACACACGCACGCACGCACGCACGCACGCACGCACACACGCACGCACGCACGCACGCACGCACGCACGCACGCACGCACGCACGCACGCACGCACGCACGCACGCACGCACGCACGCACGCACGCACGCACGCACGCACGCACGCACACACACACACACACGCACATGCAGAGACACATGCTAATGCACACACTTTTGTCACAAGAGTTCACAAGAATTCACCAGAAACCACAAAGGCCAGGCGTGAGTCTAGACCCTATCACTGGGAACTAGCAAATAAACACCTTAAAGACTACAACACACACACCCGCCCGCCGGTCGGCCCGCCTGCCCGCCCGCCCGCTCGCACGCACGCACGCATGCATGCACGCACGCTCGCACGCACACACACACAATCCAGATATAACTGGCTGCGCTGCTGCTGTTGCTGCTACTGCTACTGCCACTGCTGCTGCTGTCGCTGCTATCCCTGCTGCTGCTGCAATTGCACTGCTGCGCTGCTGCTGTTGCTGCACGGCTGCTGCCGCTGCTGGTTCTGTGCGGCTGCTGCTGCTGCCGGTGCTGCTGAAAATTAACATCCTAGAAACATTGCCTCTCACTGGACAACTCTATCAGTCTGTCCTCGCGCTCCTCGTCCTTACTTGAATATCATCTTGATTGAAGAAATTTGTTTCACGCATGTGCGGACATTACAATTGGCTAGTATTCTCCATGACCACCCATTACGTGATACATTTGTCTGTGCCATGACAAGATTCAGTTCACTACGTCAAGAAAATTTTGAACATGTTGGAAATATTCCCGATAACACACGATTTCCTGTGACATGCTATATTAGGACTTAACACACACACACACACACGCGCGCGCGCGCGCATGCACGCACGCACACATAAAATCGTGTTGCCGGTGCTCTCACACTATACGATTTGCTAGGACGACGCACACTGTCGTGTCGTATCCTAAAGATGCACCGTGTGAGGCCGGAATTAAAGCTGAGAACTCCACCAGTCGTCTCTTGATTTTCCAGTAACTATCGGTAACTCCCAACGACCGGTTTAATCTCTAACACGGTTGGCCTGAGCATACCCGTGATTACTTTCATGTCGATTACCGTCAATCGCCCTCCAAACAATGACTGATCGCTGGAATAAAACATGTTCTACTTCCACGATCAATTACCGTCCATCACTCGCCAGGTACAATAGAAATCAGTGTAATTATGTTTGTCGGCAACATAATCATAGGTATCTTCCTATCGATGTCCTCACAGTGATCTGAGTAATACAACTGTTGTCTGGTGAAACATCGGTTGATGTCAGTTCTTGTAGTCAGTTCATGTATGCCCCATGGGTCGCGTAAGCATGCATCCATGTACGTTGACAGTGACGCCGAGTCAGCATTTTTCTTGGTGACTACCGTATCTGCCGATGCACATCGTCTGCTAAATTATGTTTGAATCAGAACGGTAAACCGTATGTTGTGTAGTCATCTTGAAACGGCATAATTAGTTCAAAAGCAATATCTACTAACAAACGTTTACATCTGTTTAATTACTTAATGCAATGCCAGAAGATTATTTAATTAAAGCTAACACAGTCTCATAATTCATGGACCCGGTCTGTCAACCAAGTGGCTAGAGACACAACCGCATGACATACCATCAACTGATGCCACAATAAATTGAACTCACTAAAGGTTTGACTTTTGTCGACACAGTTTGAATGTGAAGTCTCTTCGCATAATATTATATTTACTGTAAGGAAATCAAACTATTTTAGTAGATAATTTTAAGATCCGGAAAGGATCTGTAAAGGTTGGTCATGTTCTTGTTCATCAGTTGTTCATCAAATCTCTATGAAACGTCAGGCACCTATTCAAGGGATATGTGTCCATATCAGTACAGAGCCTGCTTTTCAATTCACTTCCCTGCTGGGTTTTAGTAGAGCACCAACTCTTAAAATTTAAAATCTATGTAAATCTATATTAAAAATCCATTTAAATTTAAAAATCTATATACAATTTGTGAAACGTCTCATAACCAGTGGAAATTCGGGTTGTGTTTCATGTTGACATGAGTACACGTACGACTTAGTACGACTTGGAAACAGGCAGCACAATCAGTTTCCGATACAGTTGCTAGTAATCATATCGTAGGTAACATGAGGGAAAATGTTCTAGCCAGTTGCCAACAGTTCTAACGCAGCACGGGTCATCATAACTCAACATGACCCCAGCTTACTCCGCTCGTTACCGCCTCCCCATAAGCCATATACGCTGCTGAACGTCAGTGACACGCAGGCGCAGGCACTTGAGTTTAACTGACCTCACGTCACAAACGGTCGGGACAACTCATTCCATAATGAAAGTATGGGGGATAAGCTGTCTATAACTATATATAGGTGGTCACAGACACAGGATCCGGATATCACGAGGATATCTGAGACATGGGAAGCAAGGGTAATTAGGATCAATTTAAGTCGTCGATCTTGACATCTAGACACAAAGATTTGATGTGCTCTTTGTCACATGCACAAGCTTCCATTCAATTCACCTTTCCAGAGCATCCATCCATCATCTGACCTAGCATAACGTCATAATCAGTTCAGCGCGTGTATGATGACGTCACAAGCATTACGTCACAAAGGGTTCCATATAGATCGTCATCAAATCTCGAACAGTCCGACACGTTGTCTGAATTGTATGTCTTTGTAATTCTTTGCTATTTAATAAACATGCTGTTGAATAGTTTGAAACTAATTTGACTTAGTCAAATTAGTTTCAAAATATTCAACAGCTTACCTGTGTAGTTTTTTGGAAATTGATAGTCAGGGTGTTCAGAGATCGATCAATCCCAACACGATCGAGGTGTGGGTGGAGCTTAGCTAGAGATAGGCGGGGAATAGCTAAAACCGGAAAGGTACATTGCATAACATTCACGAACCATAAATATCATTTCATATCTCACTAGTGTAATAAAGTCGCGCCCATTGTCGCCTAGATACGGTGACGTAACAATGCGGTGTCTATCTACTACTTGGTGCTAGACCGCTAACAGCTGAGCTTCATTCACGACAAATCTCACTATATAGGAAGAATTCTTCTGAGCCACAATTCCGTGAGCCATTGGCTTATCAGTTGAGTCTGTCTAAAATGATAAAATGATACCAAAGAAGGGGGGAAGAAGTGCCACAAAAGCCAGACTTGTCACGGGACATATATTGTTCAATCAAACCCCAGCAAGTTTAACCAAGGTCAAGTTCGACTCCTAACCACAGTTAGCTATAGCTAACTAGAATACCAGTGGAACTTCAAATAGTTAACTAGCTAGTCAACTATATAGCCAACCGAGCACCCGACCCCGGTTCAGATGGTTAGTGCGATATTTGCGTAAATTTCAAAATGGCGGACATCGATCTCTTGCCACGAATAAATGAATATAAAAGTGTAAATATTTCACTAAATAACAGTATGTCAATGTTCCCAAGCCCATATTCCTTCCCACTTTATGCCATATGGACGCTTTTTGACGTCTTTCGTAGGTCATCAAAACAGACGACAGGATGGCTTAATGGAGACTGGTACCCGGCTCCAAGTTTTCGGCAATAGTTATTGTAGCTCGCCGGGTAGTGTCGGGCCATTCCAGTGTATCATGTCGACTCGCTGCACCGCAAGTGCACGACGAATGATGACGCTGGTTAGCATCTGGTCTCGGGGTGACGGACCTTGTACGAGACTGCCCTGCGGGAAACAAAAACTGGCTCCTAAGGCCGGTGGAACTCAATCGTTCCGGTGGGGCCATGCGACCATCGTCGCGAACATTAAATACAACAGTCTCATCCCAAGAATTTGTGTCACCAGTATGCCTGTCCATAGCAATTTCGTGATCTATGGACTTACAAGATTTGATTTTGGTGACCTAAAAATATAAGTCTATACAATGATTTTACCTAAACAATTATAAATATGCTAGATAAAACTAAAATAAGAGCATACGAAAATACGAGACATAGAGACAGGTAGATGAACTTTTAAACATGGGGCTCCCGGAGGTCCCACACAGACTCGTAGATCCGCAGAGGTATCCCCGCAAGGGAGGCTCCCGTACACGAGACTTAACTAATTAACTTATTATAAGTTATTGTACCTCTAGGCTGAAAGGAAGAAGATTATCTCGGACGAAAAGTTATGTGCCTCACGCGGGCACTACTCCTAGTGCTAGTTTGGGTGAGGGGTAGTATCCTTGCGTGGACCGTCGTCGCTGAATCCTTGCGAGAGGCAAGTCTCGGGAAGGTGTCGCCACTGCTTAAAGCGGGAGAAGAGTAGTGCGCAAAAATGGGCCTACGCTAATATTTCAACCAAAAATGCTTGAGAAAGAAAATACCATACCTAGTGAGATTATGACTATAGGGATGCGTGCTGTTTTACGTGAAGATGAGACGAACGATTCCCGATGGATTCCCTCGTCAACGTCTTATGAGATTCCTAGTATGCTGAATTAGTAGTTGCCGCTTTATTTATGCGGGCCTTCTGCTTTGCTTACTTAGCTTTTAGTTTTTTTAAAACAAGATCTATTTTTGGCGGCAAATGGCTGGTATCTACCTAGCTATTAGACATGGATGTCACTGAGAACAGATGCCCTAAGACATCAATACTGAAGACAGCGCTCATACGTGTTACTTAGTAAGATCTCCGAACAGGATAAGAATCCGGACATCCCGCTCCGTAACCACATAAAACGTTACAGGACATTGGTTACTTTACACGTAAGCATTATTAGACAATTGTTCTATCGTTATGGTGGGGCTGAGAGAGACGAATTCCCACCATAAATGTCCTTCCCGTAAGGGCGTGGCAGATCTAAATATCATGCCCAGACATTCTTATGGAATTCGGTGGGGATACGCATCTCGCCCGTTACCGGGTCCTATGGAACTAACCGTTTAATCTGTCGTTAGGTTTATATACAAGTTGCCCAGTTTTGCACTGCTGTGCGGGAGGATTGCTCAGCAAAATAGAATAATACTTAAGATATGTTTTTGCAGTGCTTTCCTACATTGGCAAAAGTGCTAACTACTAAGTATCCAAAGATACAAGGGAAATGTATTTGACACCACACCCTGGCCATCGCCGCTCGGAAACCCCAACAGTTTCCCCAGAGTCGGATCAGCCCATGGTGCGGATAGGGACATTCAAACAATTAAGAAGCCACAAGGCTTGAGCGGAGCATGAAGAGAGACAAAATCTTGGAGTTATGACTCTTACCGGAGTGCGGGGCTAGATTATCGCACTACCGGAAGAGAAGAGTATATTACCGAGTTGGTAATGAAGAAAGTGTCTCTAATCATTTTGAACCTATCCTATCGAGCTGAATAGAAAAGGTGTAGTCGGTAGCATGCCGGGCTAAACAGAGTTATAGCACGGACAGCGACCTCAGTGAAAAATTGTTGGTGGTGGGAGAAGGTGCTGCATATATAAATGTTGCTGTATAGTGTTTCCTACGTGCATTGCAGTCCTATATTTTCTATAAATAAGCAAAACATATGAAGTGATGGCCACTGGCCACATATATACATAATCTAACCTGAACAATTAATACGGCATCAAATGATCAGAGTTATATATTTAGTACAGGTTAACGGACCTATTACGGTGCGGTTAGTAAAACACCTTACATAGAATAACTATAAACAAATACAGAAATTATAACTAGCAGTCCTAAGACCGTTGCGGTACCTTTCAGTCATCGGGACCATTCTTACGGATACAATATAATTAAAGAAGTACATATAGAGAAATAATTAAACTGTGAAGTATAGTTACTTGAATACTCGGTAGTCATTCTTAAGTTAGGCTACCGTGTTACTGAAATTGATACGTCATTATGTAGTTGACATGCGTTGATGCTGTCTCAGGAAGCTGGAAAGTTCCCGCAGGTTGGTTCCCGCAAGCTGTTGTCCGCAAACAAGATTTCCGCAAGAACACTCATGACGGGAGGACATCGTTCAGCACTGTAAGCCTAATAGGATGTCTAATGAGCAGTCAGCAAAAGATACGATGGTACTACTGTGGTGAAGAAAGTTCCCGTACACCGATGGCACCGATGGAAGTTGTAAACAACCCGATCACAAGCGGGGGGGGGGGGGGAGAGAGTGGGGGGGGGGGTGTTTGTCAGAGGCAAACGAAGATACAAAACAAAGCTTCACGGTGCTGGGTACGTCAGCCAGCTTTGAAGACGCACCGGGCAGAGTTTACTTGCTGCGGTCGAAAGTCAGAAGAACCTACACGATATTAGTGCGGTGACAGTTGAAATACCACTTTTAGGCGTGGCCGGCAGATCCGGCGAGTCATCCATCAAAGAACATCCTGCCTCTACATCTGTAGACCCACATATTCAGCCCGTAAAGGCCTCACCGCAAATTTGTGTTCCGAAGTAGATATTGATATTCGTGAAAAGTAATCAGAAAGTTCCAAATTGCTCCCGTATGTAGGGAGTTACAAAATTGTTTTAGTGCGGTGGGTTGGGCAACTGCCAGCTACGGGAGAAAACCCCGACACATAGCGAAGTAATACGTGCATTGTCTGTTGCGATGATAGTAGCTGGTTCAGATCCAACCTGTTTGGCCCCTGGCCGAGGATGCTCTCGATCTCTGGATCGCATCTCCTTTTATACTCCTCGTGACGTCACAGGCGCAGGCTCCAACCAATCATCGTTCGAGCAACAGCCAATGAGCGCGTAGCTAATAATAGCGCAGTCGAATGTTCTAGAACATTCTAGAAGTTCGGCGTCCACGTGGTTATGACGTCAGGGCAATATTTTGAAGATAATCAAGAAGGGTTTTCCGTGGATAACTCAGCCATTTCTTAACCGATTGAAATGGTTTACAGATTTAAAAAAGCTTGTTGAATTCTGGTCTTGATTAATGCCAGACTAAACGGGAACAGGCAATCAATAAAGATTACAGGGTACCATCTCGGTACACTAAAAGCGCTATCCTATCTTGGTCGTAAACTACGTGCTCCATCCAAAATAGCATGTCGACGTGTGCATGCGCATCATGCGTTTTAACGAACTTAGTCGTTTTCGCAACGCGATCTGTCTCATAGGCCCATATACGCTTATGGCTCTACCCATGGGGGGGGGGGGCGTGTTCAGGGAACGAATCCAGGATGGGCGGTGCGTACCCAGCTTAGCTGGTACGGCCGGTACCCGACAGGTCGATCCGAACTACACCAGTCAATGGGGAACCGGGTACCAACGAACTATAGTTAATTATTCAGCGTTCGGCTTGACATAGCGACTGCGCATGTTCAGTAAACCATGAAACTGACTATAGTTAGCGAGTCAAAATTGACCCTCAATGCTGCCAATCCTACTTGTCACGTATGTCAAACTGATATTGAAGAATACTCACACTTTCCACCGCATTGTGGAGTTCTACACAAACACAGACACCGCTATCTGTTGCAGCTTAAGCTCTTGATCGGTGAACAATTTGGAGCTGCAACTTGATTTCACCTTGCCAAAGATGATAAACTGCTTCCTCACCTCATCATCGAAAGTACCACCCTCGTCTCAACTGGGTGCTTTCCCGACAACCCAGATCTGCTTTAGTACGCTGAATGTATCGCCAGAAGACTTCACTGTGACCGGAGATTTCTGTTTAATCTACTTCCACCCCTACTAAATTAACTTCTACACATCCTGATATTCTGATGCTAATTTCAGTCTGTTAACCACATTACGATGGTGCTCCTATCAAGAGAAGGCGTATCGGTACAACAACAACAACAACAACAACAACAACAACAACAACAACAACAACAACAACAACAACAACGACGACGACGACGACGACGACGACGACATTATTTTGCTAGTATTAAAATGTTATAGAATGAAGTATTTTGATAGATTTTAAAAGACCAATTAAAATATGTTTACGACCTGAGAAATAAGATGTTGCTTTTGTTACTATATTTTGTTGTATATTGGTAAGCATTCGTAATAGTGTAGTCGCTACAAAGATATTGAAAAGACATTGTAAAATCTCAAGAAAATGTCCAGGAGCGGCGAGAAAATTCTAAAAAATACCTTATGACATAAATAGAATCTCATACTCGTTGCCACTTCGTATCAAATTTATCCCACCCATTTAAGAGTTATTACTAAACTCGTGTGATAAATTTTACATGAAATGTAAACTCGTGTGAGATCCACTATCTATTAAATAACAATATCAATTGCCTATTTTCCTCTGTTCATTCATCAGCATAAAGCCACCTGTCAGTGAATATGGGAGATTCGGTCGCCTTAACCCGTGTCATTCGTGACTACACGCCTGCTACTGCAGTCAAAATAGTTCATATTAAAAGATATTTTAAAGAATTTATTGCTGTCTATGAAAGGAACAACTTTAATAGGTAAAATTCAGACAGTTTTAACTTCACAACAAATACCCTTGCTAAGCGCAGTCTCGTTGTTAAATCTATATATTCTGGTCATTCTGAATAGCAAGTATCCATGTTTAAATCGGCCTTTGATTGATCACCCCACTAATGCAGTTTTCATGTCCATTTCGCGAGCCCAGGTGAGCCCCAGCTATCGATACAGGTACATCAAAGGCGAGTTTAATGACAACCTGGATTTTTATTTAACAAGTCTCAATCAGGTATCCTTAAAACAATAGCGATGATAACTGGTAACACAACATAATATATAAGTTTGTTTTATTCAGACAAATGTACTCGATTTTGCGTTGCTAAGAGGCTGTCAATAGTGCTGGTATTATGCGCGGTATTTGGGTTGGGAGTACATAATACCGTACTAGAGTATTATTATCACGTTGATATAAAACTCTTAAACATTGTTTTATTGACTTTACTTGTCGCTCTTGTAGTTATTTGAATAAATATTATTTCACACATGCGGACGAATAGAAGCGCGATGTGCCTGTACGTACGCAATTACGCGCGCGTATTTAGCGAAATTAAAGAGGTATTGCCCGCGTATTGATTTAAATAGACAATGAAAAGCTCCGATCTCTCACTCAAAAATTTGACGTCATAAACAATTACGCCAGAAGTAGGCTGACGTCACAATCAAAATTGGTAATGAATGACGTATGTAGCTCCGTCATAAACATTGAGTAGTCCGTCAAGTGTACGAATTGTATGTCTTTGACGGACTTACTCTTTAATAAAACGGTCTGTTTCCCATAGGCAGCAACGGCACCCTCTCAAATTAGTTTCAAATAATCAACAGCTTAACTGCATAGTTACCTTGAAATTGGAATTCTGGGTAATCAGGGTTCACAGTATATAAATCGATTCCAACACGCAGCACGTGCGTGGCGTTTAACCAGAAATGGGCGGGGCATAGCTAGAAATGGGCGGGCATAGCTGGAAATGGATCCCGCTATTGCTGCGAGATATAAATAATTTTGAAAATACAATATTTTATGTAATATGACAGTCGTGGTCTATCATAGGTATTAGGATTACTACTAATTTTGTAATATGCACAAATTCCGCCACAATCGCCCATAGAACCTATTTGTCATTATAGGCCTATGTTTCGGATGTTTAGACTAGACTGGGGGCATGCGTTTAGAAATTTAGGAATGTATCATATCTGCGAACCAATCTAATTGGAAAGAACACCGTGACCACGAAAGGCTAGATGCCGTGAGGAAAGAAACCACAAGATATTACAGGATGACATCAGAGAAATAAGTTGTATAAGAATGGACCTTTTCATTTTTAGCTATTCCCGCTCATCTCTAGCTAAACTAGCCCACACCTCGCTCGTGTTGGGATCGATCGATCTCTGAACTCCCTGAGTATCAATTTTCAGAAAACTATACAGGTAAGCTATTGAATATTTTCGAACTAATTTGACTGGACGCTGTGGTGATACGATTCGTGCAACGTGTCGGACCATTAAGACTTAAAGACGGGCCAAATAGAATTATTTATCACGTAATGATTATGACGTCATCCTACACGCCGCTTAGCTGATTATGACGTCATATGACTTTAGGTGATAGATGGATACTCTGGAAAGCACTCGAATTAGTGTGGAGTCTAATAATTATTTATACATACATAAGAATGAATCATAAGCACCCACGCCTACTCTGGTTTCTCTGTGAAACGGTGATAGATTCCACTGTCAGATTTCTGCTTGCATTTTTAATTGTGTGGAATTTATAATGTGCTTCCTCTTGGATATTGATTGGCCGTACTATAAATTAGAATCGATGTTACTAGCTTGATGGACATTGGTCCGTATATTAATTAAATTTCTAGATTTCTCAGCCTTTGCCTCTTTAATATACTGAGATATTTACATAGACTGGTTCTAACAGCTCAATAATGGCATTCATTATTCGTCTCCAATCTCAACATAGATCCACTCAGTAGTCGAGAAGATGCAAATTGCGAATTCCATCATCAGAGAAAGCATAAACACAAATATGATTCCAGTAAACGAGTCGTCGCCGATTCGCAGAGAACGGGAGAGTATGTTGCGGAAGTACAGCATTGTTCCATTGCCGCATCACCGATAACTTTCTTGGGACGATATCTGTATAATGGCTGTATTGTATACACTCGGAGCTGCTAGCGTTTGATATTAACAAACCACCTACCCCCTAGCCCCACCCAACCACCCACACCCCATTGCGTGATGACTGTTAAACCACTGACCTGTAGATGATACCATCGATAGCTAGAAGTCCATGCTTAAGTAGATAGTGCAATATGTCTAGGCTAATAAATATTTCCTTAAAGCGATACTAATCTCATCTCAAATGTTGTACTGCACTGGTAGATTATGGTTTATACATTCCATATCATTCATATTCTGTCATATTCCCTGATTTGTATCGCAATTATCTGCTTTGTAATATCGAGTAAATGTTGAACAGTAAGGTCGCCATTTTGTCTCCCCAAGCGATAATGTGTAATGTCATGTAAGCGCCAATGCATTACATTCTTTATTATGTTCTACTCATCCCGTTGAATATTTTAAAACTAATTTGACGGGCAGTTGTTGCTGCCTATGGCAGCAACAACTTCCAGTCAAATTGGTTTCAAAATATTCAACAGCTTACCTGTAGGATTACTTTTATACCACATTGCCAAACTATAGCCGGCGCCTCTATGACTGAGCGTATATACCGAGGCAGACACGCTAGGTCTTTTCTGATAGGTTGAAAAGTAAATCATGAGAGCCATCATAGGGTGTAGAAATGTACTAACATTTAACTACTAAAGCCTGAATATCTTTCCTTACCGGCATGACAAAAAGCTTAAAATTACCTGGATAGTTTATGAGCGGCGTGTTAGATCACCTTAATTGCTATCAAGAGATGGGATTAGGTATCCTTTAAGATCTATGTAATATATGCAGTATCCGGTATATATCCATGTGCCAACGTGTCTTGCAATCCATATATTGTTAGCAATTTCTTATACAAATACATCTCCTTCTTGCAAGTTACAATGCTACCTATATTAATACGTATCAGAATAAATTATCCTGCATAGACATTTTTCTTAAAATAAATATATTACTAATAAAACCATCTATCATAAATATTGACTTATGTCGTACACAATGAAACATGACTCGTGTTTAGTAGGTCCACGTGTACCGGACACGAGATGTCAAAATTGTATATGCCGGGGCTGTTTGTGTATCCATGTGTATTTCACCCAGCAAATACTGAGTAGTGACAGAAATGAATATTTGTCATCTTTAACATCGGGTTTGTTTCGGCTAAACGAAAGAATGACATTTAAATAAGAACATTTTGAATGGAAAATTGGCGTCTATTTTTGTAACGGCGTTGCTATGATACGTTACTGTCAAGGCCGCAACATATTATCGCAACAGCTTTAAAATATCATCACCGGTTGTCATGCAAACGGTAGCGAAACCATGGAAACTGAAAGTTGAAAATACAGTATTAAAATATTGTGTTAACCTGATTAATATTTGGTTTAGCTGAGTATGACTTGCCGCTGTTACTTAGCATAGAAACTGGTTACCATCGTCGCTCATAAATAAACATAACGTGTTAGAATAGCTAGATTATCGTCAGTGTCCTATACAGATATCCCAGCATTCCAGTTCTTCCTGCGTGTGTAGCTGGCTAAGTGTGCATACCGCAAGGTTTCCACCACCTTGCTTATGTGTATTCTGCTCTGTTTGTTGATACAGAAATCCTGTAAACTATTGTCTGTGTACACCTGAGATAGTGACTATGTAGAAACCTGCATGTCCAATTATCTATTTGCCAGACAGTCAGGATGTTGTTGGTGTGTGAAACTAAGGTATACAGTCCAGGAGAGTTTTTAATTTCTAAATAATCTTCTATCCCTCTTCCCGCCGAGGTCCTTGAAATATGTTCTCGAGTGTATTTATTGGATGCTCCAATGGATCGGTCCGATTTGTCACTCAAGTATGTGATGGCCATTATCAATCACGTCACATGTAGGCAGACGTCGCAATGAATATGCGTAATGAATGACGGATCTGGCTCCGTCATGAACATTGAATAGTCCGTCAAATGTACGAATTGTATGTCTTTGCTGGATTTACTATTTAATAAGCATGCTGTTGAATATTTAAAAACTAATTTGACTGGGCAGACTGTTGCCGCCTGCAACAGCACCCGGTTTCAAAACATTAAGCCGCTTACCTATATAGTAACCTTGAAATGGGATTCTGATAATTCAGGGATCAACGTATCTGAATCGATCACAATACGCGAAAAGCTACGATACTTAGACAGTATAGGTGGACCATCTAAGGCATTGAAATTATCACATAGATTAAAATACATACACCATGTCCAAATCGCTGGTCAAGAGATAATTATCAAGATTAATTTCAAAAGTGAAAATACATAAGCTTAATCTCAATGGCTTGGTACAAGATTGGAACCTAACACGAACTGCAAATCGTCTCAGTGTATGTGGGGGAAAGATTGTTATTGTTGCTGCCAGCTGTTGTTGCTGTCACTCAAGTATATGATGTAATAATCAATTACGGCACATGTAGGTTGACGTCACAAGCAGAATGCATAATGAATGACGTATCTACGTCCGTCATCAATAATGAATCATTAGTCAAGTGTACGAAGTGTATGTATTTACTTTTTGATAAACATAGGTAGAAACAACAGCCAGTCAAATTAATTTCAAAATATTCAACAGCTTACCTGTATACTTACTTTGAAATTGGGATTTTGGTCATTTAGTTTTCAACGTATATAAAACGATACCAACACGCACAAAGCGTGGGTGGAGCTTAATTAGAAATGGGTTGGGCATAGCTAACTCTATTACATTAAATGACAGGACCACTTACCTCATTTTATACCATTTGTTCAGGTAATATACTATGCATGTATGATTACTGTATTCTGCGGCTGTAGTAGTAGAAACATCGTACAACTGCAATCAGTCCTTCTTCGCTTTTGCCCACTGTGTCTTGTCCTCAGCCGAAATCCTTAGCTTACTCAGGTCCATTCTTGACTTGAGTGTACCGAGTCCTGCTTTCTTGAGGCCACCTCATAACACGCTTATTAGATTTATGCAATGAGGTCCTTTCCTGGCTTTGTATTTGCTGGCTCCGAGTAGGTCGAATTCCAAGGCTGTGCTGGTGTCTTTTCTGGCATCCTTAGCACATGGACCATCTTTGCTGGGCGACTTTTACCGACAGCGGCGACGTACCGTATTACTAGATCTTGTATAGTGCATCATTTGAAATTATGCTGTCTGGCCATCGGTGTCCAGTGATGGTGCGTAGGTGTTTGCGTTGGAAGGCATCGAGTTTGTCTAGAGCTGCCTTTGGAGCTGTCCAGCTATACTGGTAAGCTGTTGAATATTTTGAAACTAATTTGAATGGGTGTTGTTGCTGGCAGCAACAGCGCCCAATTATATTAGTTTCAAAATATTTACCAGAATAGTTATTAAGCAGTAACGACGTATAATTCGTACACATAACGGACCTTTAAAAGTGCATGACTGACTTAGCTATGTCATTCATTACGCATTTTGATTGCGACGTTAAGCCTACATGTGACTGAATTCATTATGACGTCATACACTTGATTGAATCTAGGCTAAATGACTTAGTTGTTGTTTATGGCACACATCTTTATAACGACAGCAGGACAATGCAACGCGTCATAAAAGTAGCGTTGACTTTGTATCAGGTATCACGCTTGTTACACACCCTACATATATGTGACATCTAAAACTATCTTCGACACAAAAAACTTCATATCTCTCATTTTATTAAACTTTATCTAAGTGTACACACGGATGAGTAAAAAATTTCTGTTTGGAGAAAGCTATTATCTGTCAACAGTGATTGATCGGTCTGCATAATTATGTCTGTCCAATTTAACCACGTAACCCTTGAAAGACCTCTGTGATGACCGATGGACCTGTTAAATATTTTGAAAATAATTTGACTGAAAGTTGTTGGTGGCTAAGCCACCAACAACTTTCAATCAAATTGTTTCCAAAATATTCCGCGAGTCAAGAGTGTTTGTTCATTGAAATTATTGTCTGGTGGGTTGCAGCGGCGAGACGGTTAAATGTTCACTATCGACCAGTTTGTCTCTTCCTTATAACAACACAACGGGAAAAATCGTTAAGAAAAAATTTGTGTTTTCAAATCAGAAACACTATCCCGTACTTATAACGCAGGTTCCAGTTGAGGAAAGTAAATTCCATATGATTTTACAGATACTATGTTGAATGTTATAAAAAACAAACTTTATCTGGTCAATATTCCTGCCACGCGACAGCAACGACTTGATGTCAAATCATTTTATAGTAATTAGCAGTCATCTGGTAAAAGTCAAATTAATATTAAAAATAATGCGCGTAAAATGGTATGACAGCTGGGAGACATTGGTTTGTTTGTCAGCGTGAAAAGAATATATAGGAGATGAATTTTGTTAGCCGAGTATCCAAAAAGTTCTATCTGGGTGAGGTTTTTATGTAGGGATTTAGTAACCAAATACCGTTTATCTGAGTGCGGGTGGTCAATCAAAGATCAGTTTTAATAACGATATTGGGAAAATAATATAGTATGCCTATTTATATAGCCAGATTTCCATTTAAAAAATTTAATTCGACAATAATAATAAAGGGGTGTAGGAACGTAGGCCTACTTGGAGCTGGGGTGCTGAAGTATGGCTGGGATCAAAACCTAGGTGGGGGCGCTATGGGGACACACTATGGAAGAGTCAAACCCGGTGGGGTGGGGGTGGGTGGGTGGTGGTGGTGGCGCCGGGCTACGCTTTTGAAGTAAAGTGAATTCACCAAGGTGATTGGTTCACCAATCATATGCAAAACCGTGTTCTACCAAATACATTGAGATTCATGTGATTTGAAATTACTTTCTTATTAAATCGGCAAAATATTCACAGGCTCATCATCATCATCGTCGTGCGCAATGTTAATTGACTAGCTGTGGGGGTGTCGTTGTCAACATCTTCGTCGTCATTGTCGTTTTCGCTGTTGTTTGGTTGACACTGTCTGCCAAGATAACTTGAGCATTATCTAGCCAAAAGTTTATTTTAAAAATTACATTCGACAATCATATTAGAGTGAATTCACCAAGGTGTATAATATGCTAAAACAGTGTTCTACCAAATACATTGAGATGCAGATGATTTAAAATCACTTTCTGACCCCCTGTATCCTAAGTGGGCTCTGTTCAAAGAAAGCCACATATACAAAATACAGCATAATGTATACATTATCATCATGAATAGGAACGTTCTGGAGTTTAATATTGTTGAAAGAAACTCCGCTAAAGTGAGATTACTCATTGTGATGAAGACTTTTGTAAAGAGAATTAACTGTCCGACAGATGCAAGCCACCAGGCAATAATTTTACTGAGCAATAATTCTGAACCTGCTGAAATTTTTTTAAACAATTTGACTGAAAGTTATTGGTGGCTTAGCCACTAACAACTTTCAGTCAAATTGTTTTCAAAATATTTAACATATCCAGAGTAAAAACCCCATGTATAATGTAGTCTGTACAAAATTCAGCGGTCATATAGTTAATCATGTTTTGAGAATAACCCTCTAATCGTTACGGCAAACACCTCGCGCCAGTCTGACGGCGGGGGATGGTCTTCATTGCAAACCCCCCATTATGATACAGAAAAACAGGCCGTGATCGTTAGCCTTCTGCCTCTACTTTAGGAAACTTTATTAGAAATTCGATATCAGTTAAAATTGATATTTGTTAAGCTGTAAAGTATGTTTCACTTTTGTTGAGAGAGAGGAGAGAAACAGCGATGTTTAACAGCACACCTACACCAACTCCACCCCACATTCACATCAACTTCCACCCCCATTACGCCCCGCCAACCTCACCCCAACCTGAAATTCCGGTTACCTGCATGAAATCTACGACCAGTTAAGTCATTTAATGACACATGAACTGCACTTTTAAATAGCGTCTCATTTAGTGGATATAACAGCAGGATTTGGTCGGAGTTTTTTGGTCCAAAACCGAATGGTCTCCCCCTAGAATTACCCACCCACCATAGAATTACCCACCGTCAGTGTTTTTAAACATATGGTTACACAGTCTGGACATTGCCATGTCCAGAGTCTGAAAATGCTCACCTGTTCCATTAGGAATAACTACATAAACGAGAGTCACGAGGTCAGAAATTCTGTTACTGAACTTTCCATCTTTTGTTTGTTGAATGTTGGATAAGCTTCTGCAATGAGAGTCACTTGTGCAACATCCGAAATGTGACAGACATTTGTATTGCAATGGCCAATATACCTGCCCAGTTCATTAAACTTTGATTGACAGTATATGATGAACCGTAACCACGTTGAACAATTGAGAGATCCATTTCTAGCTATGCCCCGTCCAGTTCCAGTCAATCCCCGCCCATGTTTTGCACGTGTTCATATCGATATATGTACGTTGACCACTCATTCACAGAACCGCAATTTCAAGGTAACTATACAGGTAAGCCGTTGAATATATTGAAACTAATTTGACTGGGCCCTGTTGCTGCCCATGGCAACAACAGCTCCCAATTAAATTAGTTTTAAAATATTTAGCAGAATCTTTCTTAATTCGTAAACGTATCAAAGACATACAATTTGTACACTTGACGGACTTTTCAATGACCGTGTCAATATGTATTGGGACGTCAGCCTATACATGTGCCCTAAATTGAGTTTGACGTCATATACTTGAGTGGCAGATCGGATGCATGGCTGCTGTATATATGTGGATCGACGAGGTGTTTTACATCAAATAAAGGCATCAAGATGATAGATTGTTAATGCAGGGAGCCGATCTGTCACTCAAGTATATGACGTCATACTCAGTTAGACCTACCTCGAGTGTAGGTTGACGTCACAATACATAGTGACGTATAGATCTAGCTCTGTCATAAACACTGAAAAGTCCATCAAGTGTACCCATTGTATGTCTTTACTATGTATTAAACAGTCAGCAACAACACCCAGTCAAACTAATTTCAAAATATTCAACATCTTACTTGTATAGTGACCTTGAAATCGTTATTCTGGGAATTCAGAATTCAAAGTATATTTATTGATTCCAACACCGTAAATCGGCGGGCGGAGCTTTGCTAGATATGGGCAGGGCTTAACTAGAAATTGATCCCTTTCTAGCGCCATAGCTTTGTCAAACTGGTAAAAAGAGGTTTGTTTTTTCGATTTGTTGCTAGATCTGCGCTAACACGCTGAGATCAGGACGACTCGTTTTTCTATCAATCCAACATGTCAAAGTTGTTTGAATATATGTAGAGGAGATTCAATATAAGTTTGACCATACATCGTGTGGTGCAATGTCCATCCAGAATGTGAATGCTTGTAGGCCTATGTTGGGGTGGGGGTGGGAGCAAGGTGGGGTTGGCGATAGTATAGGGCCGTGAATGGTCATTTTGCGTGGCAAGTGAGAATCAGGCTAAGCGATGTGGGTCACGAAAAATGGAACTGGATGCTGGAAAATTTAACAGTGTAAGGATTAATGTTGCTTGAAATAGACGAATCCTATCTGTCACTCAAGTATATGACGTTAAATACGGGACTAGTTAGTTAACCTCAAAATCATAATAACGTATACCCATGAAAATGGAAAAGTCCGTCACTAGTGTCTTTGATGAATTTACAATTTAATAATCATCCTGTTGAATATTTTAAAACTAATTAGACTAGGGTTTTTTGTTGTGATAAACAGGAACAAGTACATAATCAAATTTCTTTAAAGATATTTAATAGCTTATCTGTATAATTAATTAATTAATTACCTTGAAATTGAGATTCTGGGAATATTCAAAATAAATAAAATGATTTCGATGTTTTAATTCGATTTCAACACGGGTAACTGTAAAAGGTGAGCGGAGACTGGCATGAAATGGGCGGGACATAGTGAGCAGTAGTTCCCTAGACAACAAATAAGAATTCTCCTATAGGAAACGTTATTCGGGTGTTTTCTAGAATGGTGTTTGCAAAATGCCTTTTAGTTTTATCTGAACTCTTGTACGGAGTAGGATATGAGTAGTATAACTCCAATATCCCCTTCTACCTACACCGGAACACTGGTCTAAAGATGTCCGATCCTTTCATTACCGCGGTGATATTCTGTAGCAGCCGTCCAATATTGGCTCTGTAATTTTATCCAAGACGCTAAAACAAAATATGGAATATCGCTCGCGCTATTTCTTCGCGAAAACTCACACTTCCTCTCAAGGGGCTATACAGCGAAATTGTTTCAGCTCGTCTTCAATGCAACGCGAGGAGTGATATCACCCTCGCGCGCAAGCATACCCACTCTCTAAAGCAATACCAGTGTCACGACTCCTATTTGGCAACAGGAAATTATTAGGCGACAACAATATCGACAAATTCCCGCCCGTGACTCGGTATAAACGTCTTCACAGATGGACACCGAGAAGTTTAAATCAAGGATATGGCACGGATGCTACATGTCTGGGAATTTAGGCTGAGTGATCGGTGCCAATGAAACTACAGAATCGAATCTTTAGACTGAGAGAAAGGGTACTTCGATGCCCGTCTCGCGTGACACTTCAGTTAATGTAGTGTTAACTCCAATGCTGCTACACCCACAATCAAATTGTTTCACAAGTTAACCCTGTAATACTCATATCATCCAAAACGGCTTCTGCAGTGGTCCTGAGAAATGTCCATTTGCAGACCAAGAGAAGACCATTTTGAAAATTTACCACTGTAATAAATTGGCTCGATAATCGAGCCAGTCATTCCAGTGGTAAATTTCCAAAAATGGTCTTATCTTAGTCTGCAAATGGACATTTTGTATGAGAAAATTGATTTTTGAACAGATTTGAGTGTTAAAGTGTTAAAGAACTGTAGTCACGTGAACAGTTTTAAATAGTCGCGTTGTGAGGTGCTGCGCCCTGGACAACAGCTTACAGTAATGCCATTTTATACTAAATACCATTCTGCATGCTAATGTCCCCTAACACCTATTCAGTAATAACAAGATGAAGGAGTTCTTCTTCTTCTTCCTTTCGTTCGCTGATCATACCGCCAGTCCTGTAAGTGACTATCGACATGATCATAAGCGTTAAGTGGTTTATTAGAGTGCGCCGTGCGGCCTGGAACCTCCGTCTTCAGCACTCGAGGTTTTCTGTCAGGGTTACCTCACCCTTACCTCCTTTAGTCGCTTCTTACGACACGCAGAGGATACGGAAGGTGTATTCTAAGCCCCACCTACAGGGCAGATCGAGCTAGTCATACCAGTGATTGATTTTCTAAAACGGAAATTTTCTATGGGAAAATTGAAATTTTTGGGAATAAATTTGAGTGTTAAAAGTTTAATCTACATCATTCTATAGATGAAGGAGTTTATAATTATCTTTGTTCTGTCGATTTCTTGCCCATTTCTCCTATTATTTTTGTTGCGATCATCTTTTCTCTGCATCTCTCAGTGTTCTTCAATACAAGCTAAACGTATCTGATAGGTATCTATAAACCTATAGATTGGTAGATTAAGTACTCCCATGTCTGCGCGAAGCAATTCGTAAAGAAGAATTGTAAAGATCATAATTTCGGTTCTTCATTTTTTTGGAGCGGTGGAATTTGCGGTATGCGGTCACGATCATAATTGGATTGTTTTCCAATCCTATTATACTCAAAATATTCAAAAGAACATTTCTTACATCGTATTCAAAATTTTACTAACTAACACGTTTCTAGTTTTTGTTGTTTTGGAATCACGTTAAGCTCTTTATGAGTTGCACTGTAGAGTTCCAGCACTCGATGGTTAGTTTCCTGATCCATTGATACAGTTGTGACATTATAGCGCGCTTTTCTATTACATGTATCACATATCCTGACAATAACATCCCAAAATAAACATAAGAAAAGCATCCATGTGTCGTAAAAGCGATTTTAAACGACATAATTCGATACAAAACATGACAGTTCTTGTCATTGCGTGGCTGCTGGAATTGGTGAGATGACAGTTTTGTCATGACTGACTGTCTGAGCATGGAGTACACGCGTCTGTTTGTGAGTGATTTAACGAGTGAAAACAGTAACTTCTCATGCAATACGTTACTCGTGTATCATGGTCTGTGTCATTTGTGTGTTTGCAATCATCTTGTTGTCTGACACGTTGGATGATACATTGTCGCCATGCGACCAGAACTCACATCAATCTGCCGGAATGACAGGAAATGGCTCGTCATCCATAAGAAACTCTGTGAGAGGTTATATGCACATTGTAAACGCATGTCTTACTCGTCTGCATGTTAGACGATGGCTACCCTCACGTGCATCAGATCAGGGTGAACACCGGTAGCGCGTGTCCGGTTATTTGCACAACCACATATGAATAGATGACATATCAAGATTTCATAAGAAAATCAAGATATTTTGTAGTGCAAAACTGCCCAAAAATTGTTTTAAATCGTGAAGAATTTACGTCGATATATTACATATTCAACTGCTTAACGCTGGTTTTCATTAACGATTATATGAGTGGATGGGTTGGGGTCCCGAACTACACTACAGGTCAGAAATAATCTAACATGTTTATAAGACGAAATAAAACGCACTGTTTGAGTATTTTGGACGTAATTCGATTGGAAGACATTGCTGCAGCAATGACTTCCACTAGCATAAAGTCCAAAAATGTTTAGCAGAACACTTCTTACATCTATAAACATGTTTCTGGTTTTATTTTGAAGTATTCGTTTGATTGTTTGATTGACCTAAAGCGAGTCTTTAATCTCTGGGTCCCATTGAGGGAATACATAGGCTGAGTTTACATTCAGTCCATTGCGCAATTACAGATAATTTCACCAGTTTTACACTGGTACCCATTTATACTTCTGGGTGAAGAGAGGCAAGGAGCGAAGTAGATTGCCCATGTGTCCAATGAGGTCGAGATAGCGCATAGTACAGTCTCAGGCTAGTAGTTCTGAGTGATAGCCACTACACCAAGCCAGGACGTACCTGTTTTAGTTAACCTATTTATGAGCTGTACTGTATATCACACAGCACACCAAAACACCTTCCATCATCGGAACGATACACCGATATATCGTGATTTTGGAACGCTATTCTATGTGTCGTGATATTGTCATGTCTATATCGTGCACGTCGATATATCGGGTTATCGTCTGGACAATATCGGGAACATCCATATATCGCGTTATCGTCTGATCAATAAAGGTCACATCATTCTACCGGTGTTATTAAATTAAAAATATTTTGTTACAATACCGCTTACTGCTACATAACACATATACCCACTCAAGTAGAGCAATTCAGTGTGCAATTCGTGGCATGTAGTAGAACTTAACGAGCACCGATTCTAGATGTAGATAAATCAGTTCTCAGCAATCTCACCATGTCACCATCTTGCATATATGTTATTTTATCGCTACATCAACTCAAAATTAATATCGGAACTCAAGAAATGGCATACAGGTATAGATGAACACCAATCGGCAGCAAGATACACGGGCAGACGGACGGACGGACGAAGTGGGCATAGACGAGAAAATGCTATGGCATAATTTTTATTTAAAATATGGGCGCACGAAAATAGGCTATGGAATAGAAGATTATTACAAAATGGAAGGATTCACTGGATAATTTATCAAGATAGTCGTGTAGAGTTGTATGCTTTCTCGTGTGCACACCGGGTGGCCAGTATATCAGGTCTGATTATTTTAGCAGTTTATTTTGACGGGATGTCTTCTGTAACTGTTTCTTTTCTTCTCGGGAAAAAAATCGGCTATTTCCTCATCAAAGAGCAGAGCAACTCCAGAAACGCCATGTTGTGCTGTTTTAGTTATTATTGTTGAAGTCGATACTTCGCCAGTGGATCGTAGAGGGCAGATTCCATCTTAACACATGCGCGACTGTTTTTGGACGAAATTTATACCTTAACACAAACATAAAATGACAGTACGCAGACTGGTATCAATTTTGAATATTGATTATGCAACTTTATTTCAACGTAATTGATAAAGTCAGGGCCATTCGCGTTGCTATATCAAGGACATGCTAAAACAGACACTGTATTGGAAAATAAAATGGTAATTCAGCAATACGAATTTCTGAAAGAGAGTAGGCCTACTATCAAACATACATGATTGTCATCTTGATCGATGATAAAGATGTTACTCATATGAGCATACGTTGTGAAGTGTGTTACTCTACCTTTGTCTCTATGGAATAACAAGATAGGGATAGATCCGATCTGTCACTCACTGACGTATCTTGATATTGCCCTTGTACCATAGGTTTTATTTCTATTGTTTCTTCCTCTTCAGACGGAGAGCGACGTAATTCGAATTCGAAAACGAATTTTATTGAAATTTATTCACACTGATCAGAATCACAAGTCTTTGACACAGATTAACTATAGGCCTATATGTCACCAGACTATTATAGATCAGTTTCAGTAAACTTTGCTACAAGAAGCAAAGTAAGTAGAGCACACACCGACCACACGCAGCTAGCGACAGGTTAGCTTCAACAAGTAGGATAGCGCGTAGCGAGAACCAACCATTGGGTTCCAACAGAAATGTGTCTATGTTCACTGTGTTCTGCAGCTGCGGTAATGGCCCTTTCCAGTCTTAGCTATGGACCGCTCATCTCTATCTAAGCCCCACCCACGCTTCGCCTTGTTGGGATTGATCGATCCCCGAATGCCCTATCTATCAATTTTCTAAAAACTATAAAAAGCTGTTAAATATTTTGTAACTAATTTGACCTGGTGCTGTTGCTGCCTATGGCAGCAACAGCGCCCAGTCAAATTAGTTTCAAAATATTCAACGTAATATTTATTAAATAGTAAAGTCTGTAAAGACATGCAATCCGTACAACAACACATAGTCCGTCTTCAAATATGCGTTCGTGACGTACTTATTGACGTCATTCATTATGATGTCATTCTACACGTCTCGTAGTCGATTATGACGTCACATGATGGATTGCTAAAGTGGAAAGGTCTATTTTAAGACATCCTGAAACTGCAATCCGTCCTTCTTCTTTGGCCACTGGTTCTTGTCCTCTAGAGTCCTTATCTCCATCAGGTCCGTCTTGGTTATTAGTGTACCCAGTACGGTTTCTTTTAGATCGGTACATAGCATACTTAGCGGTTTGTACAGTGGCGTTTCCTCCTAACTTCCTATATGTTGGCACAAAACACGACACATTCCAAGGCTTTCTGGGCATGCTTGCCTTGTGACATTCACAGAACATGGCTAAACATAGACCATCTTTGTTGGGCCACCTTCTCTGACAGCGGGACTGCATTGCCCCGATTACGCTGTCCGACCAGAAATGTTGGGTTATAGTACAGTGTCTGCGGTGGCAGGCATCAAGTTTATTAAGAAATGCCTTCAGAATTGGCCAGCTATTACAGTTGTACAACATCGGTGATACACATGTCATGGCATACACGCGTAGTTCTTTTGCCAAAGCGATTCGTATCCCACGGATCCGCAATTTCCAGAAGGAGTGGAAGGCAATGTTTCCCTTGACGAAACGTGTAGAAATGTCAGAGGTGTTGCTCATTAGATAACCAAGGATTTAACTTTTCCTCCTCCGCCCCAACACCCCCAACCCCCACCCCCACACCCCAGCCCCACAATGGGCCTTTACCACTGACGTCCTCTGTCACTGTACACAGGTAAACTCGGTCTCAGCCTCGTTCGTGAAGAGATTCACATGTGTAGCTGTTCTGCAGGTATAGAGAGAAGGATTTCCTCACCCACGAACTCCACATCGTCTGCGTAGTCCAGCTCTAGTATAAGGCCCAGTGCAGATACTGGTGGGTTTGGAATTGCGGTGTGCTCTCGCACAGATGAGAGGGCTGTGGAGAAGTAGCGTGTTAACAATACTGGAGAGAGGTCATCTCCCTGTGGAGAGCCAATAGAGGTCTCGAACATTTTACTCGTTGCCAATAGAAGTCTGACTAGTCGCAGCTCATTTCATCCAGTTTGATACGGTACGCACACGATCTTTGATCCTGTGATGGTGTCGAAAGCCAGTGGCATGGCTATGCCCATCTTGTATTTTTGTCATGTAATAGCGATTTACATAATGCTGTGGCTAGCCACACCACCCCATCCACCCGAAATGTATGGATTGACACCCAGAGAGTTACACCTCTGCGTCACTCTGAGGCCCAGCATTTAGACTAAAGCAGGGGTGCCCATCTTGTGAAAGTCCCAATGACTAGTTATTTTAGTCGTTTACTTATCTAGCGAATTATGGTATTGTGTTCTCAGCGTAGTTCTGTGCAGTCTTTGCTCTGATCACGTTAATAGAGAAGGCGCTGCAGTGCCTTCTGTTGGTCGGACAGATTTACAACGAGTGAGTCTACAGTGTAACGTCCATCTCTGTTATGGTTCTTGAAAACTCCTTTAAAATAGTGGCCGATGTTTCAATGCATTTGAGTACTATGGATAAAGCCTCATTTGGATTTGAGCTTATGTCAACGGCTGCTATGCATTCCTCGAGGGCCCACTTGTTTGACAGCTTGGTGACGGTGTCACTCACGAGCCTCACTTTGCCACATTGGCTGCCAGTGCTTATGCATCAGACAAATATGTTTCATTTCAAGGCCGATGACCACTGAGTTTTGCCTCCAGGTGAACGGAAGTCCTGAAGTAGTGACTGCTTTTACACATCAGACAATCAATACAGCGTAAGACAGCTGTTGTAGTCTTGGAGCTTGTTTTGCTCTCCATTCTGCGATGTATCCTGTCCATATTGTTCAGTGGGTGTTTGAAGACGGTGTCTGTGGCCAAGAGGCCGTAAGCACCTGTGAACGAGGCCAGAGCATCTCTACTGCTGTTATGTTTGCCCATAGCATATAACTCATTGCACATTTTAAATCTTGCGTCCGTGTCCGAGTTTGCCTAGCTTCTAGTTAATCTTGCCACATACACACAATTGCAATCAGACTGGAGCGGTGGTTGGTAGGGCTTTTTCGGCAGTTTGACCATATGCATTAACAATGCGGCACTGGGTGGTGGTACCATTTCGGAGTGACATGGCCAAGGCTCCCGAGGTGGCTGGAAAATAGCTCAATCTTCACTCAAATATTTCATCATGAGCTTTGTTTTATCGGACGTTGGTCCATGTATCGTACACGCAGCTTGATGGAAGCATGGAACACTGCAAGATCGAATTTGATATCGGCGCGCCAGTTGGTCAACGGCGCTGGACGACAATATCAAATGTTATATATGCACTAATGTGAAGTAATATTAACAAGAACAATCAGAGATTGAAGACCCTCACCATCACGTCATTGTCACGCAGTAAAAGGTTTTCGGATTTTCCGGATTCTTTTCGGATTTCCTAGGTCACGCCCAAAAATGTGGATCGTAGTCTATTCTCACACCATTTCCCGTGTTAAAATTTTAGCCAAATCGAACAAGCAGTTTTCAAGATATCCACTGATCCGGAATTTGATGATGCGCATCAGTGTCTTCTTAGGCACGTTACGGCCCACGTCTGGAAATCCTCTTGCACCGTAAATGCCTTCGTTGTGTTAAAATTTGAGTCAAGTCGTATCAACAGTTTTTGAGATACAACTCTGAACACACAGACACATACGCACGCACACATGTACGCACAGACACGCGCGCGTACGCGCGAACACACATAGGCACGCATGCATGTACAGACAGACAGACACACACACAGGCGCGCACACGTGCGCGCACGCCGCATGATGCACACACACGTACGCACGCACGCACGCACGCACGCTCGCGCGCTCGCACGAACGCACGCACGTACGTACGCACGCACGCACGCACGCTCTCAGACAACAGACAGACACGCGCGCACATACACGCACGTACGCACGCACGCAAATTATACAAGTTATGCAATTTAGTACTCTGTCGTCGTCGTCGTCGTCGTCGTCGTCGTCGTAGTGGTGGTCGTCGTGGTAGTAGTTGTTGCTGTCGTCGCCGCCGCCGTCATCGTCATCATCGTTGTCGTCACGATGGTGGCGGCGGCGGTGGTGGATATGGTCGCTTTTTGTTTGCAACTATTAAAAATATAATATCAAAAACTTAAAAAGATATAGCATACAGACATGGAGATCATCATGTCGGTTATTTGAAAAGCTGCATAACGATATTAAGAAATTTACAAAGTGAAACTATTTTATTATGATTTTGATTATTGAATGGTTGTTTCGCCTGTATTGGGTGGCACGCTAAAGTATTTATCTAGATGCACTTTACTTCTGCAGTTAAAGCGGAACATTCGAACAAGTAATGGCATTCATCAATTTGTTCTGCAGAGAATCGTTCATTTGTGGAAGTGACGTTTTATTATTGAATCCATTCTTCTCAACTGGCAATCTAATAGTTACTGGTTCTAAACGGACATTCCGTGTTTGACAACTTTTGTGGAAGGGAAATTAAGTATTGCTTGAGTTTAAATTCGTCTTTGATAAAGCTATGTGATATGCACACACCGCTGTTGTATATCTCGCCTCGCCATTTCCGTACGTACTGGTTACAGAGCCGCTGTTGTATCGTTAGCCATTGCGTGTGACATGGATTCTGGTTCATTTGAAAGGTGTGTTATATTTAAAAGGTTTTTACTTAGCCATGTCCAGCGCAACGCGTTATTCGTGTATAAATAAAAATAATAACTTATTTAGCTCGTAGGAATTTTTTTTATCTTTACCAGTTATTAATCCACGCCCCCTCCATAATGTGACCAATCTGTAATTTAATTTAATACCGAGTTGAAATGAACCGTTCCAGTTTATCCATCCATCATATGACATCATAATCAACTATGTGACGTGTAGAATGATGTCATAATCAATGACGTCATTATAACACCATGCATGACGTGGATACGTACGTCACGAAAGCATAATTGAAGAGGGTCTAAAGCGGTGTTGTTAATTTGTTGTTGTACGAATTGAATGTCTTTACTATTTAATAAATATTATGCTAACTATTTGGAAACTAATTTGACGGGGCGCTTTTGATGACAGTCAAAATTAGTTTCAAAATAGTCAACGGCTTACCTGCATAGTTTTCAGGAAATTGATAGTCATGACTTTCCTAATATATATAAAACACCATACCAGGCAAGAGGGTAGAGTCACCTACAACCTGCCCAAGCTCATCAGCGACACGGACACTCAAATGTCATAAAAAAAAAGCTTTCGGGAAACAGATAGCTAACATCGGCGTAAGCTCCGATCAAAACGAAGCCCTAACCAAAATACTGAAATCTATGGAATCATCAGCCACCAGCACCGTAGGTGTTCTTAAAAACAACCAAACTAGGTATACTGACAACCCTCTCGTAGTAAAACTGTCAACAGAGCAAAAAGCGTTACGGCTGCGCATCTATCAAAGTGGCCAAAGTGAAGACCGTGCCAAACTACGCCGGCAACGTAATAACATTCTGTGCCACATTAGCGAACGCTTAAAAGATCTTGCTACTCAACAAGCAGACACCCTAGCAGATGAAATCGCTGCCATGGATGACTGTCACAAAATTGTTTCAGGCAGCCCGAGCCCTGAGAATTACTGACTACACACCACCACCCACTGTACATAACTCTGAAGGACACTTTATCGGAACTGACCAGGGAAAAGCCGAGGCGATTCAAGAATGGTTCAAGGAACAGTTCACTGACAACGATGATGAGCGCTTGCACCAGTTATCAGGAGAACACACCCCGCCCTCCCCACCCCCCCCCCCCCCCCCCCCCCGCCATTACTAACACCAATTAAAACAGCATAAACTGAGACGGCACTCAAAGCCCTGAAAATGGACGTGCATCTGGACCTGATGGCATGAGCAATGAACTATGCAAATATGCAAGTGACATTATCTCAAAACCGATCGCGCACCTAATCAATTCAGCTTTTATGCACCACCTTCCCATCGACGCTGTGGACCAAGGCACCCTTGTCGCACTACCCAAGCCCACGAAGCCACCACCCCCACCCCACCTATCCCACCCCTAGCCACTCTGCGGCCCATTGTGCTCCTCAACAGCATACGGAAAATCCTATCCAATGTTACTCTATGCAGCATCCAAGACAAGATCGATGACTTCACTGGATCATGTCAAAGTGCCTTCAAACATGGACGCAGCTGCGCAGACATTGTATGGGGTGCTCAAAGATCCTTGACTACGCCTGGCCAGTTGCAATGAAAATGAGCTACGACTAGTGAGACTTCTGCTTACAGACACCAAGCTGAGAGTACGACTTAAGTCAGTGAAGTCTGTAGAGTTTGAACCATCAATCGGCTCCCCACAGGGAGATGGTCCATCTCCGGTGCTTTCACCTGCTACCTTGCTGTCACATTGAAATCTGTGCGGGAAAGTTCCACAAGACCAAACCCCCCAGTGGCAACACTGGTTATGCCGCTAGAGATGGAATATGCCGACGATGTGGACTTCATAGACGAGGAAAAGAAACCCCTTGACGAACTTCTCCCAATATCTGAAAGCAAATTGAAAATTAAGAATCTCTTTATGAATGAATCCAAAACAAAGTTCATCCATATATACCTCTCTGCAAAGCATGAAACTAAAGAAAGGGATGACCCACTTCGTGGCGGCGAACCATGGAGGAAAAGTAAAATTTGGGCTCACTGTTTTGCAGTACTGCTGGCATTGCTGCACGCTGCGTCATGGGGAACATAGCTTTCCAGTCCTTCTGGAGGCTATGGATTCGTAGATCAAAGATGCCCTTGATAAAAAGTACACGTTTATACAATGCAATCTGCGTATCCTTGATGCTGTATAACTGTAACAGCTGGGCAGCTCCAAAGGCAGCTCTAGACAAACTCGATGCCTGCCACCGCAAACACCTACGCACCATCACTGGACACCGATGGCCAGACAGCATAGTTTCCAACGATGCACTATACAAGATGTATAATACGTCGCCGCTGTCTGTAAAAGTCGCCCAGCAAAGATGGTCCATGTTTGGCCATGTGCTAAGGATGCCAGAAGAGACACCAGCACAGAGAGCCTTGGAATTCTCTCTACTCGGAGTCAGCAAATACAAAGCCAGGAGAGGACCTCATTGCATAAATCTAATAAGCGTGCTATGGGGTGGCCTCAAGAAAGCATGACTCGGTACACTCAAGTCAAGAATGGACCTGAGGAAGCTAAGGATTTCGGCTGAGGACAAGACACAGTGGGCAAAAGCGAAAAAGAACTGATTGCAGCTGTAGGGTGTTTCTACTATTACACCCTCAGAATACAGTAATCACCATCATCATCGTCAATGCCATACAATTCGAACAACGTGTCGGACTATTAAGCGTTTAAGCCAGACTAAATCGAGTCATCATGCTGTAATTGACTATGACGTCATCCTAAATGTCACGTAGTCGATTATGACGTCATATGATGGACGGATAAACTGGAAAGGTCAAATGGATTGGAATATATTTCTATTTAAATATCCAACAGAACATTTCTTACTAAGAACATGTGTCTGATTTTCGTTTAGAAAATATTTTAACTTATTTATGTGCTGTACTGCAATACTCATTATTCCACTCGAATATCGTGTACCACGGCGATGCCAGGAATTACTATTATCTGACACACCGCGCGTGTTAGGTATGCTTTGGAATAAGGCACCCATTTCAAAACAGAAAACAATAACATAAATTCAATAGCTATAGTTAGACCATTGAGAAATACGAATAATAACGAAACTTATGATGAGAGCAGCATGGGCGAATCCCGTTATATCTACAGCGCAAGATGGCTATGGTCGGGTATTTTGTTTCTGAGCAACGCGCCATTTTTCATATTTGTACAACATATGAACATTTTCAGGATGCCGTTGTTGAAAGTATAGCCAGCAGCACCAGCTTCTAGCAACCTTATTATTAACACGCACATCAGAGCCGATTGTAACAGCGTGTATGGATTGTACATTTTAGACGCCTATAAGCGCAAGGGTTATGTCTCAGCCAGCCAGGCAGACCTGGGCGGAGTACGGTATGGCCCCCATCATCACCGGCTGCTTGCTATTTTTCTGGGTGCGCTGCGGACGCGTTCTACGACTGGCATGCCAGAATTCACTCAAATATAATCTGCAAGTCATTTCCCCGCTGGAAAAAATAAACTTGTTGCAGATCTACGAAACTATATATGTTTTTGGGGTTATATATTCGTTCACGATTATCTGTCTTGTATATTCTCACTGAAGATGTTGGAAATATGGAAATGTAAGCCAGCTTAATATGGGATAAATGTATCAGCAAGCATACACAAATACTGGCAGACCTAGTCTCTGCCCTAAAATAGCGATCTTTCCGGCAGCAATACAGAATCATACGCATTAGCTTATTAATAGATAATGGAGGCATCCATTTCTAGCTATGCTCCGCCCATTTCTAGCTATGCTTCGCCCATTTCT
Organism: Chaetoderma sp. LZ-2023a; assembly: GCA_034401795.1. Lineage (NCBI taxonomy): Eukaryota > Metazoa > Mollusca > Caudofoveata > Chaetodermatida > Chaetodermatidae > Chaetoderma > Chaetoderma sp. LZ-2023a. Next base: position 220,489,383 of record CM067369.1, on the reverse strand, counting down.
AGCTATACTCCGCCCATTCTAGCTATGATCCGCCCATTTCTAGCTATGATCCACCCATTTCTAGCTATGTTCCGCCCATTTCCAGTTAAGATCCGCCCATTTATAGCTATGATCCTTCCATATCTAGCTCTGCCCCGCCCATTTATAGCTATGATCCGCCCATTTCTAGCTATGCTCCGCCCATCTCTAGTTATGCTCTGCCCATTTCTAGATCAACTCCTCCCACGTTTTACACGCATTTATATTGATTTATATGCGTTGAATCCTGAATTCCCATCATCCCTCTTTCAAGGTAAGTTGTTGAATATTTTGAAACTAATTTGACCGGAGCCCGGTGCTGTTGCCTGTGGCGGGCAACAGTTCCCAGGCAAATTAGTTTCAAAATATTCACCATAATATTTATTGGCCTAAATTGTATAACATCACATACATACAATTCCTACACTTGACGGACTTTTCGATATTCATGACGGAGACAGATAAGTCATTATGATTGTGACGTCAGCCGACATGTGACGTAATTGATTATGGCGTCATATAGCTGAGTGACAGATCGGATCCCGTTATTGGTTATTTCTTCCGCATTTCGTCAACCCATCACGAGGTGCACATCTTCCTTAAATAGTGTGACATTTTCCGACCATGCATCAATTATGTGATTGTGCGAATCTTCTCTCCTGAAATGCTAAAGAGGTACCTTTCGTTTACCTCAACTCATGTCTTATTTAACATGAAGGAAACCTTGTAAGCATATCATCATAATGACCGCCGCCGACGCCACCGCCGTCGTCGTCGTCGTCGTCGTCGTCGTCGTCGTCGTCGTCGTCGTCGTTCACAGAATAACATAAAGACATTCAGCGCGTGATGAAATATCGATACGATGTCATCTTTGATTTGTCAGCCTGAAGCAGGAAATTTGTGTTTCTGTTCGAGCACTAAGCATAAATGGCTGTCTAGAATTACTGGAGTGTAGCTGTCAAAGCATCGTCAGTCCACATTAGCACATTTACTGTTTCTCGAGACAAGTATTTTGAAAACGACACCTCAATATTCTACTCGGAAATGTCCGGAGAAGGATTTAAATGAGATATCGATGTCACCAATGTCTTTCTGCAACAGGAAATTATTTTAGAAGACTAAATGAACAAATGGCGTCGTTTATATTTGCTCCGATTGTGGAGAGGGCGGCCGGCACACACGCTGGAAATAACCTGCAACAACTAGCATGACTGCTCATTTCCCTCATCAATGCAATGTCAAAATGAGTTCAAATGACATGAAGATTCCTTTTCTCAGAATAACTAAAGAAGTACAAAACTCTTTTCCTGTCTTCTCATATTGTTAACGCCCATAGAATCATGAACTTGGTGTTTATCCCACACGCCGTATTTCATCTTAACAGAAACCTGTTTAAGCGAACACGATTGGTATGTCATAATAGTCGACATAATCAGAGACACTGGTCCTTGGCTCTTTGATCCCTGAAGTCACAGACTCACAATAGACAGGTCCATTTCTAGCTAGCACACCACCCCACCCTAATTTCTAGCCAAGCTCCTCCGACTTTGTGCTGGTGTTGGAATCAATCTATATTCGAACAACCCTGAAATCCTAGAATCCCAATTTCAGCCAAATTAGTTTCAAAATATTCAACATAATGTTTGTTAAATAGTAGCCTAAATCCAGCAAAATATACAATTCGTATACACTTGACGGACTTAAAGTTTCATGACAGAGCTTTTTCTAGCAATTATGAGTCTTACGTCAGTCTACATGTGATTTAATTGAGTAGGACGTCATTATACTCGAGTGACAGATTGTATTCATCCATTTCTTGACAATACGTAGGTAAGCTGGCGAACATGCTGATGATGGGCATAATTTTAGTGGAACCAGGACCAACTACAATTAGCAGCCCAACTAGTAAGGTCTGTTATGATGGAAAATGAATTTCACACGTAGTTTTTATATGACTCAAAGTGTTTGCATATAGACAATCGGCCTCTGGCATCCCGCTTGACTGCCCTGATAAGGTTGCTTACTGGGCCGTAGCTGGATCAATACTGGGCCAATGCAGCCGGCATTAGGCCAGTATAAACCCAGTAGCCTGCATTATCGGGCTGTGTGATTTTAGTGGTGAATGATTTACAGATATTTCGATATATCTCGATTAAGATCCGTGACATTTACGGAGCTAATACTATTTCCACCAAAACCATCCAATGGGGGTGGGGTGGGGTGTGGGTGGTGGGTGGGGGTGTTACCTCAAGGATCAGTAGTGGGCCCACTTTTGTTTTCTATTTACGTTAACGATATTGCAGATAATTTTGGCAATTTGGTGAGACTCTTTGCGGATGATACAACGCTATGTAGCACAACGAATAGGGTTGAAATTATGGAGAGATATGGCTAAACGTGTTGAATGGGCAGACATGTCGTTAATTAGGTTTAACCCAGACAAAACAGTATGTATCTTATTCGACACACATGCAAACAACAGCAATAAACCGGCTCTCGTATTTGATAACACACATCTGGGATATTCAGCGACGTACACATATCTAGGTGTCATCTTATCCAGCAGATTGCAGCTAGAAGAACCACATAGATACCGTTTTGAAAACGTCTTCAAATGTGATCTTAACAATGAGGAAATTAAAATTTCAATCAACGCTAAATACATTTGCGATCTCTGCTTAAGTATGCATCTGCTGTGTGGGATGGGTGTACTAAAGAGGAAGAGCTTAAATTAGAGCGATTAGACTCGCCTCTATCGCGTCCATTTACAAGAAATTGCTAATCATGCACGCACCCTTTATATAGTAATGATGTCCCTAATTTCATGAAGGACATAACTCGAGAGCGCACAACAGTAGCAGAACGATACCGTGCCCGTAACCCACACAATGGCAACGTACATCTATGGAGATAAAAGGTCATTTTACCCAATACAATTCAAATTTGGAATTCATTAGAAAATAATATTCGAGCCGAGTAGACAATCCCCAAATTTAAGAAAAGAATCAAAGCAAACAGTTACAAACCTCAAAGCTTTTTTCACACGGCAACCCCATATTAGCCATCCTTCATACCAGACTTTCCAACGGCTGTTCTCAATTAAACAGTGATTTCCATAATGCAGGGTTATTTTCGTCTCCATATTGTTTCTCTAGAACGAGTGTAGAAGATGTAGTACACTTCCTTCTATATTGTCCTTATTATACAGTACAACACATTTATTTCCGCAGCTACGCCAGTTTGAGCCACTGACAAACGCACTGTTATGCAAATGGGCCTCATCACGATATCTATTGCTGACGGCAAAAATATTTTTAGCGCAGATCAATATTATATTCATGCAACTGGTAGATTTTATTTCATAACAAGAAAACACGAATACATTTTTATTCACAAGACACCAATACTCATGCACGATATTCCTCGATACGTAGCGCGCGACACCAATAAAGTAACTGTGTAGCGACTATATATACTCATATAATTACACCTTGTAGCATTCATGCGCACACGCGCACTCACACGCACAGACGTCATGTACTTACTAGACCCTAGGATAGAGTGAAAGGTCTTGCAAGGTTTTCTCATTCTTAATTGTATTTATATTATGTAGAAAATATATTTTAAGAAATATGAACCTTTCAGTAACATGCCTCTTTGGGAGGCGCAGTATCTAAAGCTCATAGCGACATACTCAGTTCATCGCAGAAAGACTTCTTTAGGGACTTCTTTAGGGGAGCATTCTCTGTTGGCATCACTGTTCTTCGTCGGCATTGATGTAAATTGTGTACACGGATCAATTTACAAGCTTTTCCCGCCACCTTTCAAGCTCGAGTGCGTTGCCTTCGCTCATCCTGTCAATACTTTCAGTTTTAATTAGCAAATTGAACCAGTGAACATGTTCTGCGCGTGGACATATCTGAATCCTAGAATGCCGCCAATGCTGGAAGGGTGTACTCATAATACAATGATTATATATGATACATTGTCATTTTTGGAGATTTACCAATGGAACGCCTGGCCTGGTAACCAAGCCTGGGTCAATTACTGGCCGCATTGGTCAAGCTCTTGGTCAGTACCGGCAAATAAAGCCGTCTTAACGGGGCATCGCGTTCAGTTAGCCATATTTAAGATCGGGAGACCAATAAGCATGGTGGTTCACATTCCAGGAATTAGTGAGCGCTACGACTTCCTTTTTCCCTAAGACCAGAACCATACCTTCCCAGCATGCATCAGTGAATCCTACACTATTTCCTCCCGGTGAAGTACACGCGTCTTGCAGAGAGGAGTCGACGGAAGCACTAAGACTCCGCAAACCTTATCAGTTACTCTAAATAAACCTCGTCCATTTATACATTAACTGTTTGGTAGAGTGAATGTCGAACAAACAAACAGAAACTATGTGTCAAGCGTCTTTATTTATTACCAATGCACTAAGCCACGGAACATCTTTAATTGGATAAACAGAGGTGCGTTCTCGTGAAACAATCTGACGGCCATTGGTAACCCTGGTAACGACGGATAAATCCTCTCATTATTCTATCGCCAGCACCCACCATTTAGTTCAGTTAGCATGTAAATGTGTGGAAATTTTGAAATTGTTTTGGTGCAAACACTTGATATCTTTAACAGCAAAAGATACCATCAGCCTCGTTTTCAAAATGTCCACCATGTGTCTCTCAGCAGTTGTTGCAATGTCTGAGGGGTTTTAGCACAGTATAAGAGTCAATATACAAACTCTTTGGAGCGTTTTATTAGAGGATGGTTTTTCTTGCACATATAAATTATATAAACATGTATATGGAAGATAGCAATAATATTTTGTCTGAATATATACAAAGTTGTGTAGATGATATACGGCAGAGGCCGGACCATGGGCCAACTGACATGTCTGAGCACGTGTGCGCGCGTGTCACGTGCAGCTTGAATAAATGATAGGAATTATCACCGATTTATTGTAAGCAAGATGAAATTTTAATTAACATTTGCTTAAATTTTGCAATAGGGTCTTTGGTATCTGTGACATCAAAAAGTAGGCTACAAATATTCATGCAGAGTACAGGAATTTATTTATTATATCTGCATGAAGCATTGCGAAATAGTTCTATGTGGGTTTACGCTTCTTCAGCTGCAGAACACACTCGCTCAACGTCGTCGTCGTGGTCGTCGTCGTCATCATCATCATCATCATCATCATCATCATCATCATCATCACGCGGCGTACTGTGTCGGTATTGGTCCAGTACCGGCCCAGTAAGCCGCGTTGTGTGGGTAATAAGCTATTGTGCGTTCATGGTAGGCCTACTGTTTGAGCCTTTGTTTGAAAATAAAACAATTTTTAATTGCTCGCCAACAACTTATTTTAATTTATGACTACTTATACGGAATAGTCGTATTCTCTTCCTGCTATATACGTCACATAGGCCTATATAGATTTATACGAGGACAAATTTGTCCAATAACCGCGTCGTTGACATATTTTGAAGCGAGGCTTCCGCGAGGTCAAAAGTCTATTTTAGAAACAACGTTGCTGAAAGCTGTTGTTGAAAGCTGTTGATGAATGCTGTTGAAAGCTGTTGCTGTTGCGCTTTAGCTTTTAACCCTAAAATCAGCACACCTCGTCGAGACAACGCGGACAAACATCCGCTCATGTAGAACAAGAGTTATTGAGAAAAGTTACTTTAAAAACAATATTGCTGAAAGCTCGTTTAGATTTTTTGCCTCAAAAGTGGCAAACGCCTTCAGGACCCCATGGGTAAGTTTCCACCTAAGTCTGGAGAAAATCTATTCAGTAGAGGCAGTGTTATTAAAATGTATTAAGAAAAGAAGAAAAAGAAGAAGAAAAAGAAGAAGAAAAAGAAGAAGAAAAAGAAGAAGAAGAAGACTTTTCATGGTACTTTATTTACAGTTTTAAAATAACAAATTACATAACACATTAAAATATATCAAAGAAGAGGAAGAAGAAGAAGAAGAAGAAGAAGAAGAAGAAGAAGAAGAGTTTATGTATACTTTATTAATTACGAAATATTACAACTGTGCATGAATACCCATATTTAAAAATGGCGTTGCAAAAAAAATCAGTCTAAAACAAATCACAAATACTTTGAGAACAATTTGAAAGAGGAAGAATAACTTACTGTCAATAAAATGAGTTAATGTGGGTTATGACATAAATACACGGCATAAAATCCATTACAAAACAGTAATTATGTATATTTTAACCCAAAAATCTAAGCTTTAAGCAAACATTCACTTGTATCATGGAGATATAATTCACAACAATATAATTTTACCTAAGTGTAGGTTTAAGTGTACCTTAAAATGCAGAATATAAAAAAGTGACGACAAACAACATCAAATGCCCATTGAATTTTAGAATAGTGTCCTCTATAATACAGATAAAATTGCCAAAAGCCCAAAAATGCTCAAAATTCTCTAATAAATCGTTTTCTTTATGATATTTATATTCAATATTAATACGAGACCTTAATCTAGAAATGCATTCTCAAAGATGGTCCGCCGCTGTTGCCATCCATCAGGCGTCAGAGTAACATATGTCGCCATTTTGGTATTAGCTACAATCCAGCTAGATAGACGGTGTCTAATTTTGCGGTCAGATTTTGAAGGGCAATGAGGAAACGGAACACCTTTGATATAATTTCCATGCTTAAATTCATCAACATCTAACAAATATAAAACAGATCTTCTAATGGCTAAATGTAAAGGTTGTAGACGTGAGCAGGTTATAAAAAGTGCGCCAAATCCTCCCTTTCGCAGCAGTATGCACACGCATCATTAACGCAATGGCCATCTTTAAAAAGAAAGACACATGTATTTAGGGCGCCATGAAAAACTTTCCATGACAAGTCACCTTCATAATATGTATACGGGTATTCATAAAAACACAGACAGCAATCTGTAGATGTGATTTCAAGAGCTAAAAGATCTGACCATATGTTACTCACAAGGTTATGCAGGACGTTCCAATAACATGTCAATAAGGACAGTTTGTACACATCTTTATTGCAGTGTGTCGGTACACATACAGTAAAAACCGACTCTTCATTAAGATTACAGGATAGTTCATATCAATACACTGACCTGGTGATATCAATACGACAGTCTAATAGACCAAGTTATTCAGCTGGCAAACTATTCCAGAAGATGCTTAAATTAGCACTTAGTAATCTCATGGACCCATGACCAAGTTTAAGGAGAAGATCGTCAGGAGAGATCAGTTGATTGTTTTGTAAAATATCATCTACCTTTGTAACATTAGCATGTATAAAGTCACTAAGAAAGAATGAGTGTCCTATTGGAGCATTCGTAATAAAAGGATTCAGAAACAATGGTTCCTGTAAAAAGTATATTTCGTAGACCGGTTATAATCCTCTCGCTACATCAAATTGAAACCACGACTTCAGCAAACCTTTATAAAAACAGGGTACATTATCAACAGTATTTGTATCCAGTTGTATTGAAAAGATCTGATGATCATAATTTAAATTATGTATCTGTTTAAGAAACCAGCTAGTAAATCTAAAATACGGGTGATGAGCAAAGTAATTGAGAAAAGATCGGACTGTATACGGAAGGCGTGTATTCTAGAAACGATATGCACAAGTCCCTTCCACCTATTTCTAATGGTAAATAAAACAATTCCTTTGGAATCCAGAGGTTTCCAAACCCTGCAAAATTCGTTTTTAACTATAATTAACAACATAACCAGGTGGATCAATAACGGCTAACCTGTGCCACAGTTTAGAAGCAGCAAGCAGGTTAGTTATAATAATGCGACCTCTGAAGGATAATGCGTTTGACAAGTGTACCCAGTTGACAAGTTTGTTACTGATTTCATTTTCAAAGTTGGTCCAATTTTGATAAGTTTATTCTGTAGAATTGCCTATATAAACACCGAAGTTCTTCAGGCCATTATTGTTCCATTTTAACCCTAGCGGGTCGGCATTACGAGTTTTCCATAAGCCAGTCCACAGGCCTTCTGTTTTAGAATGATTAATATTTGCATTGGACGCTGCGTCATAAACATTTAGCCATTCTTGCAGACTAACAAAATCATTATTACAAGTACAGAAAGCAATTATATTGTTGGCATATGTTGAGCAAACAACATTTCCATCTGTATTATCAGGCAGAGCTATGCACCCACCCCCACCACTCAGACCCTTGTCTGAACGTAATTTATATTTAACATTCTATGCAAAGCATCCGATAAAGAGCCACACTGTCTGATAGCGCTTTTGAAAGAAACGGGCGTGCATGGACAGTAGATTGTTTATTTTTAATAAACATGACGTTTCTATGTAAAGTGTTTGTATATGTCTGACCAAAAATTCACCAAATCCGAAAGCATGTAGAGTGTTTTGTAAAAACGTGTGACTCGCCCTGTCAAACGCTTGCTCTTGATCTAAGGATATTAATCCAAGCGGTAATGACATAGTTTGAGTAGTCAACTGCATCAATTATTACAGATCTTGCGACCGGGAGCACAATAACTTTGATCGATGCACATTATTTCAGTAAGTGCCACACGTATTCGATTATACAAAGCCTTTGAAAGTAATTTAGCGTCAGCACATAAAAGAGACGCCGGCCTCCAATTTTTCAGACAAGTTAAATCACCTTTTTGCGTTATAAAGTAGCTACTGCTCTTCTGCACGAGGTAGGTAACAACATGTCTTGAATTGATTGATTGATTGATTAAAAACTTGAAGAAAATCCGGACCAATAGTTTGCCAAAACGTTTTATAAAATTCTGCTAGTAATCCATCAATTCTCGGAGCCTTATTATTCTTGAGTTTTAACAGCTATTGTAAATTCTGATAAATCTAATCCACGTTCTAATTCACCTTTTTTAATTTTCACTCAATTTAGGTAGGTCTAAGAGCAATAAATTTTCAAATAAATTACAAACATTTGATGTATTATATAGTTCACTATAAAAATCAGAAGCATGGGACAAAATATCTGAGTCAGTATTAACCATCATACCAGTGGGTAATCTGAACTGTGAAATTGTTTTATTCGTAGCTCGCTTACTTTCAAGGTTAAAGAAATATTTAGTTGGTTTGTCTAATTTGCCGGAATCTAGATCTTATCTAGTCAACTTTAGGGTTGTTCTCTGAGAAAGTGTGCTAATTCCATTTTGTTTCTAATTAATTAATTATCTCATTTATCACATCGGGCTTTTTGGCATTTGGGCTGATAGGTGATCAATTTCATTTTACAAATCTGATCGCCGTTCTCGTAAAAATGCATCATGTTCTCGTGAATAACGCTGAGATATAGACCATATATGATTTTTTAACGATCTCCCACCAATCCTAAAGACAGCGAAAATCACATTTTCGTTTTTGCCATTCAAACAAAAAATCATTGTTAAATTAATGTACTTCATTTCACACCAATATGCAAGGAATGACTGAACAACTTTTGATAAATTGCTTGAAATTACATAAAATATACATCCTGTCAAGTCTCGAAGCCGTTCCATCTGATCTAAAGAAGAAGAAGAAGAAGAAGAAGAAGAAGAAGAAGAAGAGGAAGAAGAAGAACAACAAGAACAAGAAGAACAACAAGAAGAACAAGAACATGAAGAAGGAACATTCCACAAACGCTCGCATTAATCCTTGTGTTCAGCGACTCGGGTAAAATGTCTAGATTAGACATTGGTGTAGGAATCCTGGATTATAGTCCTAAGCCCTCTTCCTTTTAGTCTCATTTTGTTTTCTAAAGGATTCTCAGACGTAACTATGAAACTGAGTTTCTTCATGAAGAATGTAGGCCCTATAGTAACTCTGACGAAAACGCTTGAAGGTTCGTTTGAGTTATCAGTTAAGAAAAACATCGAAGTGACCGGAAATGATGTATGCATAGCTCCCAGCTACTCTGGGTTTGTTGTTAAAGAAAACTATTTACCGTTTTGGAGATAAACACGCTGTCTCTTCCGTGACGTCGATGAAATGGTTTTCACGTCGTATCAAAGTATCAAGCATATTGCGTTACAGTTATAAAGTAATTGACGGAAACGTAACAGTGAGACACTATGTTGTAGCCTAGACAGCTTCTTACCTGAACACCATGGCAACTGATTACATTTCTCAATTAGTCTCAGAGTCTTCAATGCGATTGTTCTTTACTAACCTTGTTTATCAGTTGTCACAATTATAAATATGATACTGGCAATATATCCAAGTTCTTGTAAACTGTTTAACATGACGGTAATGGCTGGTACATGCAGTTCCTACGACAGCTTCCAGCGACATAATTTTAGTAATGGCGTGGCTTGTGGAAGGTGACAATTTAACAAGTTTAATATAAAAAAATCCGTTTATTTCAGTCAATGGACCTTTCCAGTTTATCCATCCTTCATATAATGGCATAATCAACTACGTGACGTGTAGGATGAGGTCATAATCAATGACGTCATGAATGAATTAGATAAGTACGTCTCGACCGCATAATTGAAGACGGGCTTAGCGTTGTTGTACGAATTGTAAGTCTTTACTATTTAATAATGATGCTGTTGAATATTTTGAAACTAATTTGACAGGGTGCTGTTGCAGCCATAGAAAACAACAGCACCCAGTCGAATATAGCTTCAAAATATTCAACACCTTACCTGTATAGTTTTCTGGAAATTGATAGTCAGGTAGTTCAGAGATCGATTGATACCAACACGAGTGATGTGTGGGTGCAGCTTAGCTAGAGATGGGCGGGGCATAGCTTAAACTGGAAAGGTCAATTAAAATAAATATGTCATGTCTTCTGGTTAGATTCCAGTTACACTGTCACAGATCTCAATCAGCCATTATTGCAGATTCCGATTTCCGTAACTTGATGGCCTGCGATCGCTACCATTGATAATCCTCGCCTTCTATCCCTTCTCAAAACCAATATCTGTTAAATCAATATTATTTTTAATTCCTGAAGCAATATCATTAGGCTATTATTTCTAGTCCATTTGTGCAGATGATCGAGGGGGAAGGACGTTGGCGCAGAGACAGGTTCCGTACTTTACCGTTTGTTATAAGAACGCCATTACTAAAGATTTGGTATCAGAATATTACCACTTACGATTAGTACCTCTGTAATGGGACTATTCTAAGCAGCAGTACACGTGGTTTATTCAAGACATAAACACAAACGTTAGATTAAAGGGAGATCCGCGTATTAGTTCCTTTTGGGACAATGTTGTTAGCATATCAAATCCTTCTAAATGGATTCACAAAAAAAGTGTATTACCGTGTATGAATAATTATTTTAAGAAATTAGCTTATGTTATTCAAGATGTATTTCACATTTGTTCAGGAAAGCGTGGCCCTGCACAAACACTGCGAGACCCAGTATAATGAAGGGATGCGATCTGTCACTCCGGTATCTGATGTCAAAATGTAAATTTGCCACTTATTAGGTGACGTCATAGTGAAATGACGTAAGTTCAACGTGAAAAAGGCAAATGTTCGACAGTAACCATCTGAATTTTATGTCTTTGGTGAATAAATATTCTGTTGAATACTCTGAAACTAACTTGACTGGGAGCTGTTGCTGTCATAGGCAGCAACAGCACCCAACCAAGTTAGTTTCAAATTATTCAACAGCTTACATGTATAGTTATCTTGAAATTTAAATTCTGCGAATTCAGGGTTTAAAATGTTAAAATTGAGTCAACCGGGCGTACACTGTTGACAGAGCTTAACTAGAAATTGGTGTAGCACAGCCAGAAATGGATCCATCAATTGTGTAGTGGATCGTGAGAATGGTAACTCTCTGAGATCATATGAGGAATCGGTAAATCTAGACATATCTTGCACTGCCAACGAGGTACTGCGTGGAGTTTAAAGGCTTATGTCTGTTTTATATTGTTATATAGAGGATGTCCTAGACGTCAGTAGCTGAACCATATGGACAAATTATTGGGCGTTAAAGAAGCCATATATCCTTTGTATCAGTCTGTCCATCTCCGTTCTTTTTTCAAGAAAAATGTATTACCGTATAAGTATGTCTATCATGTCAGACTTGAGTCGAAGTTATTGATTTGCTTGGCGTCTATCGAGCTCCTGATTCCAGGTCCCATTAACGCCATATCTAGGCTGGTTTATATTTCAGTCTATTATTGGTAACATCCCCACGTTTTTTTACACCGGTATCCATTTATACTCCTGGGTGGAGAGGGGCATCGAGGAGCGAAGGATTCAAGATTCAAGATTTATTTATTACTCCCAGATCATACATGTGATACATGTGGTATAAACATCATACAACTTATACAGTGGCAAGACAGTTTATATATATACACCTGTGCAAAAGTTAAGCACCAGCAAAAACAATAGAACGTAGAAACATGATGGTACAACTAGGCTGCCATACTTTTTGTCCCCGCGTTAGCTGACATAATTCCAAGTACGAAATGCACATGCATGCATGACTTCACGCCGCTTGATGTCCGTGCGTGGCGGGAAACAGCACACGTGTTCAGTTATGTAAAAGTCCAGTTTGAGGTGTAGAACATTACATACAGATTTAGGCGACAAGATTAGGAATTTTGTGTTCATGACTGTGGTTTATTTGTACAGAGAGAATTAGCTCTTGATTGTGAACCGCTATGGCAAGACGAAGGTTAAGTGATCGTGTGAAATGGCAAATCATAGGCATGCATACCACTGGTATGTCATGCAGAGAGATTGGCAGACAGCTGAACATTAACCATACTGTAATCAGTCGTTTGATTGCAAAACATGGGCAAACTAACGAGGTGAAGGACAGGCCTAGATCTGGAAGACCGAAGAAGACTACTGCCCGTGATGATCGAGCCCTAGTACGCCTTGTTAGGAGATCTCCATTCACCAACAGCAGAGTGCTCAGCCAGCAATGGGAAACGCGCAATAGAGTGTCAATGTCTACCGTCAAAAGGAGACTGTATGCAGCTGGCATGAAAGCTAGGAGACCTGTCAGACGTCCTCTCCTCACTGCACACCACAAAGAGGAGCGTCTGAGGTGGTGCAACGAAAGAAGACACTGGAACATGAGATCCTGGAGACGGGTACACTGGTCCGATGAAAGTCGGTTCCTGCTTCATGCCACAGATGGTCGAACTCGTGTATGGAGGTCCAGACGCACGGCGTACGACCAACGTAACATCATGGAAGAAGTTCCATTTGGTGGAGGTTCCGTTATGATATGGGGGTGCATCTCATTTGATTGTAAGCTGGATCTGTTGACTGTACCTGGAACACTAAATGGACAAAGATATCAAGATTCCATACTGGATAGAGTTGTGGTCCCTCATTTTGTAAATCATGCACCTGGAACCCACCCTATATTCATGGATGACAACGCCCGACCACATCGTGCTAGAGCTGTGCATGAATACCTCCGCCAGAATGCCATAGAAACCCTACCATGGCCAGCAAGGAGCCCTGACATGAACCCTATTGAGCATATCTGGGACATTCTGGGAAACATGGTGAGAAGGAGGGATCCTCCTGTGCAGAACCTACAGGAATTAACAGACGCACTCCATCTTGAATGGCAACGAATACCACAATGGCGTATCAGTCGGATGGTGACCAGCATGAGACGTCGTGTCCAGGCCGTCATCCAGGCACAAGGTGGATATACCCGGTATTAATAATGACAGTCTCAAACTCGTGCACAGATGTTAAACTTCGTTTTCAGACACCATTAATGACAATCTAGCCACGTGTGTCAACTGTAGGGCAATAGTTGTCAGTTGTGTCAACGTAACCATATTCAGGCCTCGTTTTCAAGTTCAAACAAAAACATACAGTGTTTCCCCACCATCATAATCAGCATTCCTCTAGTTGCATTATTACCTCTTGCACTAAGATGGATGGGTACATAAATGTTTATGCTATTGCTTTCTTCATAGCACATGAATATACCCTCGCATGTGCGTAAAAATAGGGTGGTGCTTAACTTTTGCACAGGTGTATATAATCTATGCAACAGAAACTCATAACGTTACACAATTTACTGTATGACGACAAGGTACCAGATTTTATGACGAACATTACACCGGACATTACACCGACACGCACAAATACAACAGAGCGCTACGACTTACGCAAGCCACACAATGTCTATGGGCCGCTATCAAGATTGGAAATATATTTAAAAAATAGTTTTTCTTAAGCATCATTCAAATCTGGAGCACACTCGAAAACAAAGTAAAATCAGAATCAAAATTTTTAAAATTTAAGAAGCTAATAAAATTTTAAAAATGTATCCCTCCGGAAATCGAAAACGTTCTATCCTTCATACCAGACTACGCAACAACTGCTCCAACTTAAATTGTGACTTATATAGAATAGGATTATTTCCCCCCTCCCCCACCCAGTTGCTTTTGTAAGACAGGAGTAAAAGATGCAAATCACTTTAATTTAAAATGTCCTTACTACACAATACAAATACAGCACTTATCACAACAACTACATCGGAATATTCCTTTGACGAGTGATTTACTATGCAAAGGAAATACAACTCTATCGGTCCAGGAAAATGAATGAATCTGCAAACAAATTCAAAATTATATTCAAGCTACTGGCAGATTTTAACCTCATATGTGTTCCCAACGTTTGATATGATGCAGGAATAGTCCGTATTTTTATTGTCATGGTTACATGGTTATGATACAAATGACTGTATAGATAACCTATATGCATTAAATTTTTGCTTCCGCTGTCGCTACTGTTAAATGTTTATGATAGGAATGACTGCATAAATATGCTATATACTTTAATGCTATACTTCCGCTGTCGTTACTGTGTGTATAGTTCCCTTACCCACAATTAATGTATTACTCTCCTATTGCTTTTCGGGTCATCCACGATAATCGGATGCCGCACACGACGACGACGACGACGACGACGACGACGATGGCAGGAGAGGGGATGATGGGGGTGCAATAAAGGCTCGTTAATCTCCTCAAACTTTTCGTTCCAAGTTATGAGGAGGTTAAAAGTTCAGATTTACCTAAATACACAGGAGTGGAGGCATTTTGAATGTGCGGGGTGGGAGGGGTCGGAGGTGACTGGGGGTGGGTAAATGGGGGTAAATGACGACGGTATGGAATAACCATGAATATGTTCTGTTAATTCATATATTCGTATTGTTTAATCTATTATATTAATGGCTAACTGCTATCCGACAAGAAAGTCTTTGAAGGAGCTGTTCTTTTCTTTCCTATTCTTTTCTAATCTGTTTACATCATCTCTCTCTCTCTCTCTCTCTCTCTCTCTCTTTCTCTCTCTCTCTCTCTCTCTCTCTCTCTCTCTCTCTCTCTCTCACACACCTCCTAATTTATTCTCTCTCCCTCTCTCTCCCTCTCTCTCTCACACCTCCTAATTTATTCTCTCTCTCTCTCCCTCCCTCCCTCCCTCCCTGCCTGCCTGCCTGCCTGCCTGCCTGCCTGCCTGCCTGCCTGCCTGCCTGCCTGCCTGCCCCCCTCCCTCCCTCCCTCTCTCTCTCTCTCTCTCTCTCTCTCTCTCTCTCTCTCTCTCTCTCTCTCTCTTAATTCATTGGCTAATTTAGCGTTCAGAATCATTGGCTGCTTATAATAATTATGTAGGGAGAGGGCAAATAAAAGTTGTAAGAACTTGTGCCCGATCCCATTGTGCAAATGTTACAATAAAATATGTTTTAATTAAAATACTTCAGTAATGTAATTGGTTCTTTTTAGGCACGCTATTTTCATATTAACCATTTTTTCGGTCACAATTTCACTTTGTTTTCTGGTATTCTCTTTACGGGTTATGTTTGTTGGCTGTGTTTGTGCGACAGTTTCATCCTTTTGTATGAAAAGGTCGCATATAAAAATTTAATGAAACCCATCTCCAATTTCGTTTTTTGTCATAAATACTGCATTTCCTTTCTTCTCTTAGTATTCCTTCCTACCTTCCCTTTTCTATTGGTAATGAATGATTACCGGTCCTATACCTAGTGAACAATATTCTATTCCTATCACTAAGTCTAAGGCGGTATGGTTCCGTTTCCCAGTAAGTCTTAACAGAAGCATAGATCTTACCATTCCACGGTTCATGCATTTGGGCTATCCACGTTTGCATAAACTGGTCCTATATGTTTCTAGTAATTGCAGCTTGGATGAGTTTGGTGCTATGGATCGTGTGTGTGTGTGTGTGTGTGTGTGTGTGTGTGTGTGTGTGTGTGTGTGTGTGTGTGTGTTCCAAAGGTATGTGTGTCCTGTATTATCTAGACTGATTTTAACGCTCGTTAGCCATTTGTATGGTTTTCTGTTTTCACTAAAGTCTTTTAACATGAAATTATATATAGTGCTAGTTTATTTTGCTTTCCTGAGATAAGCCTTATCCAGTGTATGATCATGCGCTTTCTATTAATACCTGTATTGGCAGTTCCCCTAGTTCCCCACATGTCATGTATTTAGGGGCGCTTCGCTTAATTTTTAAAAGGTGTCTTAGAAACTATAGATGTGCTTTTTCGATTAAATTACATTTTTCGATTCCAATAATTTGACAGCGATAAAGGAGGATCGGTTCAATCATTTGATGGTAGAGTTTTATTTGACAATCAATGGCTAGATTTAATTGTTTAGCTCGTCGATGTAAAGCGAACGTTGCTTTTCGGGCCTGTTCAAATAAGCTTTTCTCCACTAAAAGTAGGCGTCCACTGTATGAACAATGTATGCTTAGGTATTTATAGTTATATACAATTTCTAATGTCTTAGTATTTAGATTAGAATGAAAGTTGGTTACAGTATGCTTTGTTTTGTCTACATTTAATTTTAGCTTCCACAATTTGCAATAATGTTCAAATGTATTCACTCAACATCCACACACTTATGCACATTAATAGACTACAATTAATTAGCCGCCATTTTGTTGTAAAAAAGGTTTTGTATAATCTGTATGTGTATGGGAGACACGGGCATAAGACTCTAAGTCTTACCGTGCTTCCATCTAAACAAAAATAAATCACGTTTAAACCAAATGTATTTAATATCAGCTGGAGGTCAGTCTCGTTTTCTGCTAGCATAATTGTATCGTCGACATAGAGGAGTATTAAAAGTCTAAGTACGGTTTCTAGCTCATCTTCTGTATTGCCTAGTTCTATGGATTTACAGTTTTGGTTATTACGGAAATTTTCGAGGTCGTTTAAGTATATGGAGACGAGTACTGGAGAGGTTCTCGCCCATTTGTAAGTAAGGGCATCCGATAATGTGTTGTTTAACTTGATTATTGATTTTATGCTGTTATACATGCTCTGTATTACTTTAAATACTTTACCATTTATGTTATGCTGCAGTAGCTTTGTCCAGAGGCCATTATGGCATATTGAGTCAAATGCTTTCTCAAAATCTACGAAGCATCGGGAACGTTTGCTGAATCAAGTATTTTATTAAACAGGTGTTTATATATGCTGATCAGAATGTGTTCTGTGGACATGATATACTCATTTATTATGTCATTTCATCCAGCAGCTTTATTATTTTTTAAACGCTTTATGGCTTTTTGAGATTTCTTCATTCGTTATAGGTATGTTGAATATATCATTTTCTTCTAGCGTCTCTAACTGCAGTTGTTTATTGGCAGCTTCATTATCGCCATGTTTTCTAGTTAGTGATCTGAAGAATGTATACATATTTTCAAGACTTACTGGTCAAGGTACCTGCGTACCTTTTTCTTTTATTAATTTCCAATAGTCCATAAGTTTATTACTGCTCATGAGTCGAAATTACATATGTTTCCACCGATTGCTCATCAGCCACCTGATCGCCTGACAGTCGATCGAGATTTGAAGCCCGTCCGGCTGACTACCAGTCGACCACACTAACACCACGGCCCATCGTCTCACCTCAAACTTCAGTACCGAAATTCGTCTATTAATTTATGAACTAAGCAGACAATGATTTAATTGGTACTTGAATTCAATTTTAGCTAAGCTGTGCCCAATTCTAGCTAAGTTCCGACCACGCTTTACCCGTATTGGGATCGATCGAACCCTCAATTCCCAGAATCAATATCAAGGTAACGATACAGTTAACATGTTGAAAATTTTGAAACTAATTTGACTTGGTGCTGTTGCGCCAGACAAATTAGTTTCAAAATCCTCAACAGAATGATTATTAAATAGTAAAGACATAAAATTCGTGCACATTACGAACGTTTAAAAGTTCATGACAGACTTCGCTACGCCATTCATTACGCATTCTGATTGTGACGTGAGCCTACATGTGACGTAAATCATTGTGACGCCATATACTTGACTGGCAGATGGATTAATCCATTTTCACACGAGGCTATATCGCTGCGAACAATACTACGTTGGCCCAACGTTGGGCAAACACTTCAATCGTTGGCCCAATGTAGTTTTGCTTGTTGAGTTTACGTTGGGCCAACGTTCCACTCAGTTTTCGCCACGTAGATAACGGTGCGCCAACGTAACTAACCTTGAGTGAGTTCAGGAAGGCGAAGTTCGGGACTGTGTTCAGTAATGTGTCATCTACATTACTAAACTGAAGTATATAGTGAATATACGACGCATTATTGAGCACTGTTATGTAACGGAACACCTTTTGCGCGCTCTGAACGCACCCTTGCACTTAACCAGCTAACGTAAATACGACGTTGGCCCAACGTAACTAATTTTCTATTAGTCATCCAATGTAATTCTATCTTTAGGCCAACGAAACAATACGGTGGCCCAACGCAAGGACAACGAGCAAAACTACGTTTTGAACTTACTTTGGGCCAACGAAACAATGTTTACTGGAATGTGTGAGTCAAACAGAATCGGTAAATATCGCTATGAAGTCATGACTGAGTAATGCCACTTCAATGTGAAATAATGTTGTAAACCGTCTCATTTGTCAATGTCTATAGAGGGGTCGATTTCTAGTTATGCCCCGGCCATTTAGAGCTAAGCTCTGCCCATGCTTTGCACGCGTTGGGTCGATTTATATACTTTGATTGTCTTTGAATCCTGAATTCCGAGAATCCCAATTTCAAGGTTACTATGCAGGTAACATATTAGATATTTTGAAACCAATTACGTCACACGTAAGTTGACATCACAATCAAAATGCGTAATGAATGGCGTATCTAGAAGTGTTCGAATTGTATGGCTTTATTATTTAATAAACATTCTGTGGATTATTTCGAAATTAATTTAGCTGGGTGCTGTTCCTGCCATTGAAACTGAATAAATGGCATTTTAGAAATAATCCGGTTTCTGGCAGCAACATAGATCGACTAATGTTTGAAACTGATGTACTAACCAGCCAGCCAACCAACCAACCAACCAACCGAGGTAACAGATCGGATCTATCTATTGTACATTCAGCTTCAAACATTAGTCGATCTATGTTGCTGTCAGAAACCGGATTATTTCTAAAATGCCATTTATTCAGTTTCAGAACCCGGCCCCAGTATCTATGCGATTCATCAATACTCGGGAGAGTGTCAAACATCTGATACACATTAATGAGTCGTTGAAGCTATCAGTGCAGTAACCATCGTTTCTATTGTGGAACCGGGTCGAAGACTGGCAGGAATTCACAGCAAGATGGGCGGGCGGGGTTGAATTGCACGTGCGCTAATTTGAAGCACACGTGTACGGAGGCGATCATCTTCATCGTGAAATCAGTGGTTTATTTATGCTGTGTTTTTGTTGTTAATTTGTCGTCTCAATTAAAGATCATTGACGTTTAATTGTTACGTAACAGAGCCACATAGTGCAGTATTCTGACATGACAACCAGCACCATCGTTATCGCCCTCCGTACAGCAGAGGTTAATATCATCGTACATGTCTGTCTGTCTGTCTGTCTGTCTGTCTGTCTGTCTGGCTTTGGTTGTTTGTTTGGTTGGTTGGTTAGTTGTTTGGTTGGTTGTTTGGCTGTTTGATTGCTTGGTTATTTGTTTGTTTGTGTGATTGATTGATTGGTTGGTTGGTTGGTTGGCTGGTTGGTTGGTTGGTTGGTTGGTTGGTTGGTTGGTTGGTTGGTTGGTTGGTTGGTTGGTTGGTTGGTTGGTTGGTTGGTTGGTTGGTTGGTTGGTTGGTTGGTTGGTTGGCTGGTTAGTTGGTTGGATGATTGGTTGGTTGGTTGATTCGTTCATTGGTTATTTTTTGTTCATTTGTTTCGTTAGTTGGTTGGTTGGCTAGTTGGTTGGTTGGTTGGCTGTTGTTGTTGTTGGCTGGGTGGGTGCGGGGGTGTGCCGCCTGATGGCCGATAAGCGTGCGGTGGGCAGGTGGCTAGAGGGCCAGCGGGCTGGTGCCGGATAGGTTGGTGGATGTGTGGGTGGCCACGATCGATGAGTGCCTGCTTGCTAGCTTGCTTGCTTGCTTGCTTGCTTGCGTGTGTGGTGAAGTGGTTGTGTGGGTGGCGGATGGGTGCGTTGTCAGATTGATAGATTGTTCATATGATTGTGCGTGCGTGCGTGTGTGCGTGTAGTCTGTTGGTTAGGTGGTTTCTCATTCTGCCTGTTCGTGACTGTTTCTGCGATTGATATCATTGTTGTTATTGTTGCAGCTTGTGTACCAGGGGCGCGCCCAGCTCTAGTTAAGTTCTTGCCTATTTTTTCACGGGTGTTTGAATGGATTTGAAACTGTTAAACCTGAATTTCCAGAATCCTAATTAATATGTAATTGTATAGGACGGTAAGCTGTTGAATATTTCGAAATTAATTTTTTGCTGATGCTCATGACAGCAATAGCTCCCAGACAAATTACATTCAAAATATTCAACAGAATGTGTATTAAATTGTAAATTCACCAAAGACATACGGTTTCGTATAGATTAGTGACGGACTATTCGATTTTCGTGACGGAGATACGTCAATTTGATTGTGACATCAGTTAGCATATGATGTATTTGATTATAACTTGAGTCGCAGATCTATTTAATTGGTGGGCACACCATCATGCTTTTGTCAGTCATACGCGCCCACTACGTGCCCACTTTAGATGTACACACGCTCGGGGTCTGAATCGGTTAAAACAGACTAAGGTGACTTAAAAACAACAAAGAGCTCGCTAAAGATTGCATTGAAGAGTCTTCTAGACTGAAATACGTTAATAAGTTTGGGGCCTATCGTTGTGTTTTGATCTGGAGAAGATGTAATTTTTTTATCCATTTATCTATATACTTCGCTCAGGATTCCACGTAAATACCAAGACAACTGGTCAGTGAATAGAATTACTTTCAAAATATTCAACAGAATGTTCTGAATAGAGAGTATCCTCCTTAGGCAGTGGTCAGCCGGTGATTTCATTTATTATTCCGTCTGATAACCTGTGTATAATTACAGCCATTAGCCGATCAAATACTGCTTAATACACGAGCCCCGCAGCTAGGGACTGAAACGTGTTTTAATACGCGTGTGGTCGGGATGCGTGGTTAGTTTGACTCAAACCCCGAGAGAATACAAGAAAAACAAACGTTAATTCTCCGGCTACTTCTCCGTAACCACGAACCCATTAACCCCTTCCGTGCTAATGTCTAAGAAACAATAAAAGTAAACTTAATATGAAATCTGCTGAAAATGTTGACACCAAGTTGACTGAAAGTTGTTACTGCATCCTGCAGCAACAACTTTCAGTCAAATTGTTGTCAAAATATTCAGCCGTTACCTAACTGCATCATGTAACAAATTTCGTATACAACGCACAGTGACGTGGGATAAGTATGGAGATCGGTATCCCATTATAACCCGTTTCCATTTCGACATGGAAAATCTGATATGCGATAGAATGTTTGTTCTGTAATAGACAGTTTACATTATGACGTTTTGTAATACGCCACGGTAAGACCTATAGCTACTTAGTAACCTCTCCTGAAATGCAAGAAAAACAAACTGACGGAATCTGTTGAGGGTCCCATCCGCTTATCCAATACCACGCAAGTGTCCAAGAATAGCATCGTGTCGCCAGATATCTTGTCCGACAGGGAAGTATGTAGAAATAGTAACAATTTCTAAATTGAGACATTTGTAGGCATAGTATAAAATTTTCACTAATAATTTGATATGACATGACACATGTTATTTAAAGGGATGCTAATATCATCTGAAATGTTGTATTGCATCGATAGATTATGGTTTATATGTAGCGTGCCATTCATATCCTGTCACATTCCCGTATCTGCATCACTATTATATGTGTGCAATATGGCGTAGATGTTGAACAGTGATCGCTGCCATTTTGTCTCCTCATGCGATATTGTGATATTGCGCGATGTCGTGTAACTGCCAATACAATAATTCTTTATTATGTAATACTCACCTTGCTGAATATTTTGGAATTAATTTGACTGGAAGTTGTTGCTGCCTAAGGCGGCAACAGCTTCCAGTCAAATTACATCTTTCGTTAGCGGCGTGATAAAAAAATTTAAATTACCTGCATAGTTTATAAGTGGCATATTAGATCACCTGAATAGCTATCAAGAGGTGGGGTTGGTTATCCTTTAAGTCTTCGAATAATCTAACCATACTATACCATGCGCCAATATCAAATCAAAAGCACCTTCATGTGTAGAAGTGGTGTCTGTGGTCAGGAGTGCGAACACGAAATGTTATTGTGCATAAATAGATGGCGGCTCTGTCTTGGATGGGGCGGAGACACTTTCTTTTAGTTAGTTGGACATGTGTGCTGGGCGGTATGAGAAGAAAAATATGAAAGTCTAGATGAAAGGGTATTTTTCGCATTTTGCATATTTGTACTACGAGTCACACATCAAATCTTTGACAAAATTAAACCAGCCAAGATTAGGGAGTGTTAAATACACACTTAGTCCCTGCAATCTATTCGTGGATGTGGCGCGGCGATCCCGTCTGTTTTTTCACAATGAGAAAGAATGCTTCAATTACGGTTTTACACGAACATGCAATTTGTATAATTTGCTATCGTGCCCACCTTTCATCGCACTCATCCATTGTCCTGTATGCAAAACAAGAAACGACAACCACTCAGCATAGTTGTAACGTATACAAGATTCGGTAAAAAAGAAGGTTAAATAGCCATGTTAGTCTGTAGGCCCATACACAGTAAAACACGGTTCAAAGGTCGTCGCTTTTAAAAACTAACATAGTTTATTTTGACGAGCTTTCACACATAAATGTGCTTCACCAGGCCTGACATAAATGTGCGTCAACAGGCCTGACATAAATGTACGTCATCAGGCCTGACATAAATGTGCGTCATCAGGCCTGACATAAATATGCGTCATCAGACCCGACATAAATGTGCGTCATCAGGCCTGACATAAATGTGCGCCACCAGGCCTGACATAAATGTGCGTCATCAGGCCTGACATAAATGTGCGTCATTAGGGCCGACATAAATGTGCGTCATCAGACCTGACATAAATGTGCGCCACCAGGCCTGACATAAATGTGCATCATCAGGCCTGATATTAATGTGCTTCACCAGGCCTGACATAAATGTGAGTCCCCATGCCTGACATAAATGTGCGTCATCAGGCCTGACATAAATGTGCGTCATCAGGCCTGACATAAATGTGCGTCATCAGGTCTGACATAAATGTGCGTCATCAGGCCTGACATAAATGTGCGTCATCAGGCCTGACATAAATGTGCGTCATCAGGCCTGACATAAATGTGCTTCACCAGGCCTGACATAAATGTGCGTCCCCATGCCTGACATAAATGTGCGTCATCAGGCCTGACATAAATGTGCGTCATCAGGCCTCACATAAATGTGCGTCCCCAGGCCTGACATAAATGTGCGTCATCAGGTCTGATATTAATGCGTTTCACCAGGCCTGATGAAGCACTTTAATGTGAGAAAGCTCGTCAAAATAAATTAAGTTAGTCTTAAAAGGTACTACCTTTAAATCCCGGGGTTTTCTTTTAATTCAGTGGTTCGCTGATTTTCTCTCCTTACAAACCAATGCTTAGATTGTTGTAAGCAGTATCATATATTATAATATATAATGGAAGACTTGGTGCTTATACTCCTAGAGGCAAAGACCATCGCTTACCCACACTGATGTAAGAATAGTTGCCATGCCATTGTGTGTGATTGATGCTGCGTTATTCTGGATGCTACGCTGGTATGCGAATTCAACCAGACGATCCTCAAAATGGATACTAATATTCGTTGTCATAAAGACTTGATAAAAAGTTGAGTAGAGCAAGTGGTCAAAACGTCAGCAATTGAATAGAGTTAGAGATATGGCAAGATTGAAACTGTGCTTGAGCTCACATGGTCCTTCATCGCGCACGTTCTTGGTTAGTCGATGTCAACAAACATAGCGTTGTGTCACCGCTATCTCCATTGTCCTGCGAGTTCACATGGCGCGTTCTTTAACTGGAAAGTCAGCCTACAAGCGGGACTCTGGGCTGAGTCAGGTAGTCCAATATGGAAACACTGGCTAACCCGATACTTCTCAACAAACAAACCCGCTTTGTAACGTTATTTTCAACAGTAATAGCTTCTGGTAGCTCAACAATTCGATGTGTGCAAACCGTCTACGATTCTACCGAATTAGGCGAAACTGAAGACGACTTAATCAGCGCTGATTCCGTGTGTACTGAAGATGACAGGTTAATATGACACGCACAAGCAAGCACTCCTCTTTGTTACTCTGTAACTGTGTTTAATAGCTTCTGCTGTCTAAGCCAGTGTGCCCACGATCAGGTTAACGTGTAAGCGAATTAAGCAGCCCAGGCCGGCTCTGACAGGACAATATCAGGAACTGAGTGTGTAGGGTGATCGTCATCATTACCCGTCGCTCATCTTCCTGGACGTGGGCAACGTCAACCATGTGCGAGTATTATCTGGATTGGGTTACGGCTCGTTTCCCGCTAATATCATTACATTAATTCGCCACCAGTAACCAGTGATTGTTGGTGGGAACAGATTCAATGTTACATTTAAACGCAAATTAAAATATATTGGAATTTGGTCTGATAACCATCGAGATACAGCGCTGAATGCCCTCAGAAACAGGACGATATCGCCCAAGGCAACCGTCATTGTATCGTTGGATACTAAGATAGAGCTAAAGGTATTGCTTTCTAGCTTACGTCTTTGGTCCCATATGTTGCCCAGTAATGATTACCTGTATCTGTTTAATGACTGTACTCACCTGACTGATAAGTGGTTGTAGAACGCGAATAGATGAATCCGATGGTCGCTCGGGTATCTGACGTCATAGGCAAATACGTCATATGTTAGTTGACGTCACAATCAAAACGACGTATAGCTCCGTCGAGAAAATCGGAAAGTCCGTCACCAAGGTGTACGAATTGCATGTCTTTGATGAATTTACAATTTAATCAACACTCTTTTGAATATGTTGGAACTAATTTTACTGGGAGCATAGCTAGAAATGAGAGGGGCATAGCTAGAAATGGGAGGGCATAGCTAGAAATGAGAGGGACATAGCTAGAAATGAGAGGGGCATAGCTAGAAATGGGAGGGCATAGCTAGAAATGAGAGGGACATAGCTAGAAATGAGAGGGGCATAGCTAGAAATGAGAGGAGCATAGCTAGAAATGAGATGAGCATAGCTAGAAATGAGAGGGGCATAGCTAGAAATGAGAGGGGCATAGCTAGAAATGAGAGGAGCATAGCTAGAAATGAGAGGGGACATAGCTAGAAACGGGGGGGGGCATAACTAGAAATGAGAGGGGCATAGCTAGAAAGGGGAGGGGCATAGCTAGAAATGGTATGGGCGTAACTAGAAATGAATCCATCCATTGCCGTATAATAAACTATTCTACCAAACTTGATGAATGTAAAAATAATACGGGGAGGAGATCGGGGTAGGTGGGTGGGTGTGTTTATATCCAATATTCGATTTAGAAGCTCCACCACCATAAATCGTTTTTTTTAAATTCATTTATTCAATTTAGTTCACCCAGATCACTGCACTGTGATAAATGGGAATGTTTGATTACAATTTCCATATTTGACAGTGTGCCTTTATATTACAAAATTATTATTATTATTATTATTATTATTATTATTATTATTATTATTATTATTATTATTAATTATTATTATTATTATTATTATTATTATTATTATTATTTTATTATTATTATTATTATTATTATTATTATTATTATTATTATTATTATTATTATTCATCATGTATCGGGAATGTATCTTTATAACGCTATTTTTTCGAGTTTAACTCATTTATCGCGAAGCCGGGAAACCCCGCCTCTACAATGGTCTTAACCCTTTCAGGACGAAGCCGGACAAGACCGGCCTCTGTAGGGGTCTTGAGAAATGTCCATTTGCAGGCCAAGAGAAGACTATTTTTGATAATTTACCACCGGAATGACTGGCTCTGTTATCGAGCCAGTCATTCCAATGGTAAATTAAAAAAATAGTCTTCTCTTGGTCTGCAAATGGACATTCAATAAGTAACTATTTTAATTTTTTGAACAAATTTAGTCATTAAAGTGTTAAGGACTGTTCATTTGCAGGCCAAGAGAAGACCACTCCAAAATATTTACAACTGGCAAGACTGGCTCGATAACAGTCCATTTATGACAGTATTATTAAGAAATTCATAAATGTTTAGGTTTAATTTTCTAAATTTAATATTTTTCTATAAATTAAACGAATACTTGTATCTAAATATTTCACAGTAAAGTATCTACATAGAATCAAAAGTTTCGAATTTAAACAAATTTAAGAACTTACCACCATCCCTCTAATAGATACGTTAAAGGACGGTACATAATTAGCTCGCGTGTCCATCCTCCATTAACAATATTTGTCAAAGACATTAGCCTCGAGTCCATGTGTATTTCCTGACTAAGCTAAGACAATGACTAGAACTGCCTTTAAGATGTATGGCCGCCAATGTACTCCCTTCTATTTGCCCAAACTACTCTCATCTCTAAGACTGACACGCTAAGTAACAACACTGAGCACACAGAAAACAAAAGAAAATTATAGGCCTATATTCATCCCAGTATACCACACTAAATATTATAAGAAGTTTGAGAGTAATTTTGCTGGAAGGCGTTGCTGCCTTAGGCAGCAACGCCTTCAAGCAAAATTTCTTTCAAAATACTCACCAGGTTGACAGCTTCATCATTATTTTTATATCCAGTGTTGTACTGGTTAATCAATGCATAGTCATGGTATAGAGGTATTTAATACGATACGTCTTCCCTTATTTGTGGTAATTTGGCTGGAACAGTCGTGTCTAGGACGGCCAATTCCGGATCTCGCCGCTCAAATTGAATTATCGTGAGCAAATACAGCACGATAGTAGGAGGGGAAATTCGCTATAAACTTAATAGCACACATTTGCTTGAACTAATGTCCATAAATTGACTGAGAATAATTGTCTTAGGAAATTTTAGACTTTATCAGGGGATAATTATCGTCTTAGTTATATTTGTCATAATGTACTCCGAAATTGTGGTTGTTTTATATTATTTTTTCCATTATATATTATCTTATAGGCTGTTGTTCTGAGGTTTTTTAAATTCATATTAAAAAAATTAGAAGTCCTAATGGACCTTTCCAGTTTTAGCCTACCCCACCCATCTCTATCTAAGCTCCACCCACACTTCGCCATATTGGGATTGATCGATCCCCGAATGCCCTAACTATAAATTTCCTGAAAACTATACAGGAATGCTGTTGAACATGTTGTAACTAATTTTACTGGGTGCTGTTGCTGCCATTCAACAGAATATTGATTAAATAGTAAAGACATACAATTCGTACAACAACGCATAGTCCGTCTTCAAATATGCGTTCGTGACGTACTTATCAACGTCATTCATTATGACGTCATTCTACACGTCGCGTAGCTGATTATGACATCATTACATATGATGTGTGGATACTCTGGAAATGTGAATTGTTATAGTTTCCACGTGGAGATAACATCAGATTGAATTAATCTCATCAAATTCTCATTTCTGTCGATCATTTCATCCAATAATTTAAATATGTAATTACCATTTAACACAGCCCAATAACGCCTATCAGGGATTTCAGAATCGTGCCAGGTTCGAAATTTTTTTGGGTTTTCTTTGGATATTTTCGAATGTTTGTTTTTCCTATCCAGGCCAAAGTTGACATTTGCGAAGTAACGAGCGTGAAAAGACACACATATACAGAGACAAACAGACAGACACAATTGCAATACCAGCTACACTTTCCCTATCTTCTGGGTCTTAAAAATGAAAGCTTTCAGAAATCAAATTGACCCATTTATTCCAGCCTTTCGTGTGGAAATCTTATTTATTTAATTCAAACGCTTCAACGTTTGGTGGAGGTGGGGAAGGGAGATAATTCTTTATGCGTGCTGACTTAACCTAGAGAACTGTAAAGTGGCTTCTGTAGTTTAGAGCCACAGTGAGATTAAAATGGGAAATCGTATACTGACTCTCGAACTATATATTAATCTAGATATCAATCTTTCATATCGTCTTATAGGCGTCATACAGCTCGATGAAGCATTTTTATATAGGCCTTTCCGGAGCTGGTCTGACCGCGTATATCAATAGCTCTACGCCAAAGGGACTTAACTTGTGCAGAAGCTTGAAACTTAAAGAATTATCTCCCATTATAATGATTTTTGGCAATGCCTAGTTTGAGATGAGACGGTTACGTGATGGCTAGCGAGCGTGTTTGCGTTCTACTCTTATCAGTGAAAACAATATGTAATCATTTTCAAGCCTCGTTGCCTCTCTTCACCATGGAGCATAACTGGCGTGAAAATGGGGAAGTTACCATTATTGATGTAATAAATAGACTGCAAAATTAATAAAACCAGCCTAAAATTGAGGGGGTGGTGGGGTGGGGGTGGGAGGGAGGGGGGGGGGGGGTGAGTCTGTGGTTGCGTGCCTGGATGACCGCGTGCATGAATTGTTGCGTGTATGGATGGTTGCGCGCATGATTGCGTGAATGGTTGTGTGCGTGTGTGCGTTTTTGTGTGCGTGTGTGCGTGGTTCTGTATGCATGGTTGTGTGCGTGCGTGGTTGCATGGGTGCGTGATTGGTTGTGTGGTTGCGTGCACGCATGGGTGGTTGCCCGCAGTAGTGGTTGCATATTTCCGTTGTTGCGTGTGCGAGTGTGTGAGTGTGCGCGTACGGGCGGGTGGGAGGGCGGGCGGGCGTGCATGCGTCCATGTGGGCATGCGGGTGGACGGGCGGGCTTGAGTATGCGCTCTCATATGCAATTGTTATTATATCAAAGGTAACATGCAGCAATATGATACTCAGATTCAGATTCAGATTATTTTATTTACACTCAGTGAGATGAATTGGGCTGCTTCTTTTCAGTTATTCTCTACGGTCGTGGAGCGTAGTCTGTCATTAGCCCGGTGATTATTCAAGAAAAGCTTGCAATGTCTGTTTACAATCAATTTTTTATATTTTTCGATAGTACTTGGTGTCTAGATAAAGTTTTGGCTTTTTCAGAATTGAAGATGGCTGCCAAGATGGCCGCCGTGCATGAACAAAATCAAGGTCTCGTCATAACCTCTGTTCTAAGTACAGTAGAATGATGACGTTGGCATCTAAAAGTGTGTTTTCGAGGGCAAGGAATATGATTCTGAAGTTATGCTAACATTTCACGGCCATCTTGATGACGTAATTATAAGATGGTGGCCAAAATCACAATAAAAATTCTATAAGCAGTTGTAATTTCGCAGGTTTCATATTTGGAAAATACCAAATGAGTCCAGCACCTAAGCCGGCAGTTGCCTATCTTCCCCTCATCAACATAAAGGCAAGCCGTCCGACCACTGTCCTCATCTCAATCACTAGAGGATTGGAAGTGAGCGGACACAATCAAACCAGGATACTGTGGTTCTCACCTGCGATCAGCAGATCCAAAAGCTGATTCTAGACGACACCTTCCACCAACAAGAAATCATGTTAAACATAATTGTGATTTTTAGCGGGATGCATTTCATTATGGATTTCATGAGCTGCATCTGAACTCTCATGGCGGTAGCAGCCTGAAGGAGATTCTGTTAACCTCCTTCAGCTCTGTTAAGATGTTGCAAGGAAAAGGTATGTTTGACCATTGGGGATGCTTACTAAAGAGCTCATCCGGCTAGTGTTTAAGAATGACAGTCGGCGCCTGAACATGCAGTATAGTCGATCTGGAGACACGTCTCGATGAACTTGCCGCTCAGGGTCGTACCACGAAGATGTGGGTAAACAACGTCATCACGTCCACCTTTTTGATAATAATGTTCTGTCTAGCATCGTATGAGCGTGACTGACTGGCTCATTCACATTAAAGCAGCGGAAGCAATTCTATTTTGAAGCAATTCTATTTTACCCACGAGTACAACTAGGGCAGATATGGGCTCTATTACGTGCATTTCATGGCCTGGGCTCGGACCTGAGATTCGGGACAGAGGAGAAAGGCCACACTGCTGGGCTTTATAATGGGCAGTGGATTGCTGTCTATTGAGCCGAACAAGATGTAAAGGACATGGACCGGATTATTCAAAACACAGAGAGCCCTCAAAAGACGGAAACGTTGGTTTAGAGTATGGATGCGAGCATCACGCTGACTGATGACCTCGAGAATATGTCTGAGTGTGAAGAGAATGTGCAAATGACCCACAAGGAGGAGACTGAAAGTCGCATCATTCGACATACAAATGATCATCTATCACTACACGCAGCTCAAGACTTGCCCATTGACCTAACGGATCCAGGTATGGAAGTTTGTCTGCCGGGTCAACTAGCTCAACCAAATGTCAGCCTTGAAAGGTCCTGGAGATCGGGACTGAGCGGCTGGTCCAGTTGGAGGCATTATGGTCAGAATGCTTTTACAGCTCACTCTCAAAGCGGGCCTAACGCAGGGTCTGCTCAAACAATCGCTGCTAGTGTATACCAGTTCGATTTTAAAACCTCACTGCCTGCTTGGAATGTGGCGCTCAAGACCTCCGCCAACAAGGCACAGCTGAACTCATTCATTTGCCAGCAAATCCTAATGGACCTATCCAGAGTAATGACGTCATATGACGTCATAATTAACTAAGTAGCGTGTAGGATGACGTCATAATCATTATGTCATAAATGATTCTATATGGCCCGTCTTTATTTCTTAATAGTCCGACATGTTGTAAGAATCGTATGTCTATACTATTTAATAAACATGTTGTTGGATATTTTGAAACTAATTTAACTGGGCGTTGTTGCTGCCATAGGCATTCTCTTCTCTAAACGGTTGCCATTCGGTTACGGCGACCTACGGAGTTGGCAAGACAACCGCAATTGTTGTGGCTCGAAAGGTCTACACACAGGAGCAGCTTCATTAAGGTATGGCAGATCTCGACAGCTTTCATGGCAGTGTGCTAAGGTGTCAATACGCCATATTCTTCTATGGCAGAGTGCCGCCAGCGGCTGTGGTCGCAGAAGACTGGGAAAGCAACAGTGATAACAAAGCTGTGTAGCCCCAATGAGTAACGCCGAGCACACCGTCAGCTCATTTAATGGTACAGTGCCTGAGTGGAGGTCCACCTTCTCTCAGTGAAGTAGACCATATGGATGAGAGGGAGATGGCACAAAATGATGCAAAATACCACGCTCCTCAAGTTGGTCAGGTGTGGCTGTGCATCAGAGCATGTGGGAACTGAGACTGTATGGGGTCCCAACTTATTAACCCGATGTTCTGCGCATGTAGTAGTTGTTCTGCATGTTAAAATCCCTCAATATCAAGAAGCGTACAAGAGAGGAGATTAGTACCACTGATGATTCAGACGATCGAGATTTAGATAGCAATGATGAAGAAGAGAATAACTAGTTCCTGGAAATAAGTTGATTGTTCCTGTGACGAATTTCCTAGTATGATGGATTGCGGTGAGTTTTGGAATTACGGGATGATAGCTGATAGTAACTTTAGAAGCATCAAACGTAAGCTACACGCATGTACATGGTCTTGTAATTGTGTGTATGGATTTATGTACGCTCATATGAGTTGAGGTCACATGCAAATTCACACGCTAGTTCCTACTCAATGTTAGAGCAAGTATATGATAACCAGTGTGGATCATAAATGATCGATGACATGAATGTTTTACAAAACTACAGGCATTATTTTTATCTACATGCACGCTGCTCTCAATCAAAATTGCTGAAATATCTATTAGCATGCACTGTTTTATGCGTCTGGACCAATTCATGCAGAAAACACGCACGATTACGACCGATTATAGCCGTTTTACGTCATCAAGATGGCCGCCAAAGGTAAATTAACTTCAGACCCGTTTTCACCCATCTTGGAAACATACATATAGATATCAGCAGTGCTAAGGTAGCTAACAGAGGGCAGCTGTGATTGTGAGGAAGACAACTTGATGTGATTCAATGCTGGAGAGATAACCTTTGTCAACTGACATCAACTTTGAGATGCATATTTGATAGGTTTGGCACCCATTTCTAGATGTCACGTCGATTTCTAGCTAAGCTCCGCCCATTTCTATCTATGTCCAGGCCATTTCTCACTAAGTCCCGTGCACGCTTTTCCTGTGTTAGGATCGATCGAACACTGAATTTCCAGGATCCCAATATCAAGGCGCATATACATGTATACAATATAGATGTGAGCTGTCGAATATTTTGAACCCTATTTGAATTGGTGATGCTGCTGCTGCAGCAGCAACAGCGCCCAATCAAATATTAGCTTTAAAATAGTCAACAGAATGTTTATTAAGCTATAAGACATACAATTCGTACATTTGACAGACTATTCAATGTTTATGACGCCTTATGATTATATGTAGATCATATAGGTATAGATCATGGTTTATAGTCTGCTTTCAGCAGACTTTATGACGTCAGCCTACATGTGACGTAATTGATTATGACGTCATATAGATGAGTGACATATCGGATCTATCCATACTGAATGGGTTCGATGAAAAACCATAGCGATAACGCTTACAAAGGGCTGTCATGTGAACAATCCCTAATATGGCATTTTGACACAGAAATGGCAAATTATGACGGGATAAACACTCGTTTCCTGGTACAGTGGGGATTGACAGCACTTTACACATGGGCATGTATGTTGATGCATGTATGTTGGTGTTAGGAACAAAGATAGACAGACATACCACCATTCCATGAAAGCGACATACTGTGATTTTGTTTCCCATTCCATGAAAGCGACATACTGCGATTTTGAGTAGCAAAAGATAATCGGCAATACGACGTTTCAATAATGATAGACATTTACAATAAAATTCTTTTCTTCTTTTTTTCATCGGCGTAAATAAACATTGTATCGACAAACCTGCTTTTGAAAGCTATCAGCACGTGACTTCATAACGGTCACATAATGTATAGTGCCACCCACAAACCCGATCTTTATGCTCCAGAATACTGTCACTAAATACAGGCTTGGCGGCAATTACCAGATAACCTCGCTACCATCACCGACATATATGTATGGCGAAAATTCAAAGGCCATGACAGGTTGTAGCATTCGTGTAAATGCATACCTACCCGCTTATTAATTAAAGGTAATATTTTACATAGCGTACCGGCTTACGCAAAGCACGCCATACGTTATAGTTCAAGGGAGACAATAACATATGGGTGTTTTAAATCAAGACGAATAATTCCCCTTGATCCCTATATTACAAGGGTATGTATGACAACATAATAGGGCATAGTCAGAGATTTGAAGAAGGCTGGTAAAGATGTCATTAGCGCTGTCTATCTCTGTCGTGCGCACACGCACGCATAAACATTATTGTCATAATTACCAACCTCGCTTAATAGGCGTATGGCTCTGAACTCGCTAAGCTCGCTCCGAATGCTATTTAGTTAGAACGGAGCTCTATATTATTAAAATGTCGAATTATATTTACTCATTGTTTTTGTCTACCAAGTAAATGTAATTTCCATTGTGCGTTTATGAGTAGGGAATACGGTTTCTAATGTGTTCGTGCTCGTGTCAGTTCAGGTGTGTGCGTGTGTGCCTGCGAGCGAATGAGCGAGCGTACGTGCGTGCATGCGCGCTTGGTTATACAACCCGCTACTCCTGCTGCTGCTGCTGCTGCTGCTGCTGCTGCTGCTACTGCTACTACTACTACTACTACTACTACTACTACTACTACTACTACTACTACTACTACTACTACTACTACTACTACTACCGCCGCCGCCTTAGGCAGCAACAACTTCCAGTCAAATTAGTTTCAAAATATTCACTGAGATGAATGTTACATAATAAAGAATCTAATGCATTTGGCACTTACATGACATCACACACTATCGATTGAGGAGACAAAATGGTAGCGATCACTGTTCAACATTTACGCGATATTACTATGCAGATAATTGTGATACAGAAACGCGAATGTGGCAGGATATGAATGAAATTGAATCTATAAAACCATAATCTATCGCTTTAGTATAACAATTGAGATGAGATTAGCATCTCTTTAAGTATATTCAACAAACTTTCAGCATAGTTGTCTTAAAATTCAAACATTGGCATTAAAGGGGTTAAAATTAAGTAATAAGACATCTTTTTACCCTCGCACCGTGAGGGGAGGAGGGTATTGCAAGCGGGTCTGTCTGTCTGTCTGTCTGTCTGTCTGTCTGTCTGTCTGTCTGTCTGTCTGTCTGTCTGTCTGTCTGTCTGTCTGTCTGTCTGTCTGTCTGTCTGTCTGTCTGTCTGTCTGTCTGTCTGTCTGTCTGTCCGTCTGCCTGCCTGCCCGTCTTCCTGCCTGCCTGTCTGTCTGCCTGCCTGCCCGCCCGCCTGCCCGCCTGCCTGCCTGCCTGCCTGCCTGCCTGCCTGCCTGCCTGCCTGCCTGCCTGCCTGCCTGCCTGCCTGCCTGCCTGCATACCTGCCTGCCTACATGCATGCCTGCCTGTTTTCCTGCCTGCTGCCTGCATGCCTGCCTGTCTGATTGTCTGTCTGTCTGCGTGGGAGCGTGCGTGCGTGCGTGCGTGTGTGGGTGCGTGGATGGGTGCGTGCGTCCGTCCATCAGTCCATATGTCCGTCCGTCCGTCCGTCCGTCCGTCCGTCCATCCGTCCGTTCGTCCATCCGTCCGTGCATCCGACCGCACCTATGTCTCAAAACTGCTGATCCAATTGGCTCAAATTTTAACACAACGGAGGAATTTGACGTGGAAGAGGACTTCCAGAATTTGGCCGTGGTTCGGCTAAAATACACCGGATCCGGATCGGATCAAATTCTGGATGTATGAAAATCACGGAAAGCACTGGTCCGATTTGGCTGAAATATTAACGTAAGAAAGGGTGTGAAATACATTAGGATTCTACAACTTTTGGCCCGATCCAAAAAAAATCAGGAAAATCCAAAAATATCCGTAAAATTCGAAAACTTTGTACAATGTGACAAAAAAAACCAAGAGCACAAGGGCCTACAATTTCTGATTGCTCTTGTTTCGCACTTCATTTCGTCAATTAAATTCTGTTTACATGGTGTCCGAGTGCGTTAATGTATGCCCGAATTTGTCCTCAGTAACACTAGTTTTCGTGCTCGTAAAACGACACGTGTTGGTGTTGATTTGCAGTAACCTTTATGACATATCTCACCGCACTGGCCTTCAATTCTTCCTCCTGATTGCCAGGGTATGTGGACAATATCGGCCTCACGGCATGTCTGCCATCATTCACGTGCAGTACAGTTCAGACATAACTTATCATGTTTCCGAGACAGCAATGTCTTACAATCCAATGGACCTTTCCATTTTTAGCTATGCCCCGCCCATTACTAGCTAAGCTCCACCCACACCTCGCCGTGTTTGGATTGATCGATCCCCGAATGCCCTAGCTATCAACTTCCTGAAAACTATACAGGGAAGCGGTTGAATATTTTGTAACTAATTAGACTGGGTGCTGTTACTGCCATAGGCAACAACAGCGCCCAGTCAAATTAGTTTCAAAATATTCAACAGAATATTTATTAAATAGTAAAAGCAAACAATTTGTACAACAGCCCATAGACCGTCATCAAATATGCGTTCGTGACGTACTTATCGACGTCATTCATGACATCATTCATTATGATGTCATTGTACACACCACGCAGTTCATTATGACGTCATATGATGGGTGGGTGGGTACTCTGGAAAGGTGAATTATGTTCCAAATATTCAACAGAACATTTCTTACTAACTATCATGTTTCTGTTTTTGTTTTTGGAAGCAATTTAAGTTCTTTCTGAGCCATCCTGTAGCATAGGAGCGTGCACAAAATCACAAAAATGTGTGGTCAACACTTTCCAAACCAGCCACCCACCTACCCCTTGGTATCGAAGCTAGGGTTCTGCCATACAATATAGCTTTCGGCAACGTGGGTCGATCGAGAATAGAGGGGCCGCTTCTAGCTATGCCCCTCTCACTTCTAGCTAAGCTCCGCCCCATGATTTGTGCATGCTGGATTCAAGTTATATAATTTGAGCGCTGAATTCCCAATATCCCAATTCCCAGGTAACTATACAGGTAACCTGTTGAATATTTTGAAACTGGGTTATGTTGCTGCCTATCATAGTTTCGAAATATTCAACAGATTTTATTAAATAGTAAAGACGAAGGTTTGGACATGTATTTACCATTTAATAAACATTCTGTGCAGCAACAGCTCCCAGCACCCAGTCAAATTAGTTTCATGGAAATTGATTGTCAGCTTTAGGGATCGATCGATCCCAAAACGGGCGAAGTGTGGGTGGAACTTAGCTATAGATGGGCGGGGAATATCTAAAACTAGGTCCATTCTCACTGTTGATCAAAAGCACACTCGCCTGCACATCTCAAGAGAGTTGTAAAGAATCTGGGATGATAAATCACATGGCTTGATGGCCCACATTCTATCTCAGGGTGAGCCCTGGGTGCATCAATTTCCTTCTGAAATAAAAGCTGAGACTATGCAGTGGACACATCAAGGTTCGCCAAACCAACGCGCCCCGAGAAAGTTCAATAAGATTTGATCAGCTGGGAAGGTGATGGCCAGTATCCTCTGGGGCCTCTACAGTGCTTTAGCGTTCAATTTCTTCAAAGGGAAAGTTTATAGCTAAAGCGTGGTATGTTAGTGAATTATTAAAATGACATCGCAAGGGCTTAGCCTCCTTCAAGAAAATGCACTCGTGTTTTCGTCTTAATGCGCAGATTCATTATGACGTAACAATAGCCAATAACGAAGGTCATGGCGTCATAAGTGTTGATGCATTCTGAAAATGACGTCATAATGTGTTGAAAATTGGCAATATTTAAGAGAAGATAAAATTCTCTCGCTTTCCCCTCTCTCTTTCTTAATCTCTCGCTGACATCTGAGGGATAATAAATTCGTTACACCAGTGTTTTGGCGGGGGTACAGGCTGTTACCACACGTGCAAACGTTGTATTTCCCGAACGCAGCGAGTGAAATATATTTTATATTTCCCGAGCATAGTGAGGGAAATATATTTGTTTGCACGTGTGGTAACAGCCTGTAGCCCCGCCAAAACACTGGTGTAACGAATTTATTACCCTTCAGATGTCAACGAGAGATTGAGAGAGAGAGAGAGAGAGAGAGAGAGAGAGAGAGAGAGAGAGAGAGAATTTTATCTTGTCTTAAATATTGCCAATATTCAACGGATTATGACGTCATTTTCAGAATGCATCAACACTTATGCCGTCATGACCATCGTCATTGGCTATTGTTACGTCATAATTAATCTGCGCATTAAAACGAAAACACGACGTTCACGAGGGGGATACCGTGTCGTATTGCCCTCGCGTGAGGAAAATACCAGATCATACATCTCTGATCTTAACCAATCAAATAATAGCATATGGTCACGTGACATTACTGAGGGGTTATAAAATGTCATATTGCCATGCGAATCTTGCGCTTGATGGTAGCCTCTCTGTGCGTGGTATTTAGCAGCTGCTGCTGAGGTTGGCAATTAACGTGGCTGTACAGATTCGGTCCTTGATGCAACTGTGTCACAAAACCGTTTGCACCGCAGTGATTTAATGCCTTCACTTGTATTGCCACTGTACGAGTAAACCAATACCGTTTCACCTGCTATACCAACCTGTTCTTGCGGTGACTGTCTGGTAAAAACGTCACAGATACAGATATCGAAATGGATCGACATATGAGAATATGACCCATCTGAATACATAGCTAAGAATGCGATGTTACTTTGAATAGTAATCAAGCCGGAAGCTGGGAGTTGATTATTTATCACTTTAACACCCAAGCCAACCAAAAATGGCTTCAGCAGTGGTCTTGAGAAATAGGCATTTGCAGACAAAGACTACTTTTGATAATTTTCCATTGGAAATCGTGGCTGGATAAATGACCGAATTTGAGGGTTAAATGGTTAATAAACTGCAGCGTGCTTCTACACGCGCTGGTCAATGGTCAGCCCATGCTAGAGATAATCATGGATAAAACTCACTCTATGAGATCAGATGACCATTCCAGCCCACGAGGCAATGGTCTCACCAATACAGGATTTGGGTTCTCTTCCGGCTTCGAGGAGCCGAGACGATCTAATAGTGTTGTCTCCTTGTTTAGATTAGATGTTGAGTATGGGCACCCGAACGTACTATGATGGCCTGTGTATTTAGCATTTTTGATGTGACCGACGCCTTTACAACCGGGAGTTGGACAGCCACTAACTGGAGAACTGACTAGGTCTTCAGCGTCTGAAAGACAGAAACACAACCACAAAGCATGATCGGAAGGAACTAGCAGGCATGGTTTGGACACTCAATTAAAAATTCCTAGAGATCTAGTTTCAGAGTGATGCAATGCAGAATATAAATCATTTGGAAAAGAAAGGATAGCCATAGAAGGGCCTTCCTCCAGCTTGGGACTGTGTGTGCTATAGCCTGGTAGTACTGCGGTCAAGAGGAAAGCTACATTTGACATGTATTCTCTTATTAACAAACTGACCTAGTTTACAATGCATTATCTTGGATGGTCGATTTCCATAATTTCTATAATATGATTCAAATTATTAATGGCGCCCCCACCCCCACAATGCATTTTTATGCAGATACTAATGAATGACATCTAGAGTATATTTAGTAATTAAACCTTTAGCAATACTCAAATTTGTTCAAGAAAATTTCAATTTTCGCCAAAAAAAGTTCATTTGGGCACTTCTCAAGACCACTACAGAATTCGCGTTTGGCCAATAGGTCTCAAAGGGTTAATAATTGGTGCCATTTTTAATCTTGAATAACACTGAATCAGCAGCAACTTTGTATTGCCAATGCAACTAAGCAATCCAGCTTTAGCTAAGCTTCACACACGCTTTGCCCGTGTTGGGATCAATCAATCCCTGAACACATCAATCAACTTAATTCTATATACAGTCTAGACTGTATTCTGTATAAATAAAACAGTATGATCTGGTGTGGTTAGCTCTTTCAGCCTGA
Source organism: Chaetoderma sp. LZ-2023a (assembly GCA_034401795.1). Taxonomy (NCBI): domain Eukaryota; kingdom Metazoa; phylum Mollusca; class Caudofoveata; order Chaetodermatida; family Chaetodermatidae; genus Chaetoderma; species Chaetoderma sp. LZ-2023a. The sequence goes on along the minus strand of CM067369.1, from coordinate 220,449,971 downwards.
TAGATCAAATAGGACTGGATATGGTGCTGTCGTGCCTCCAATTGTCTTCACGATATTCAGCAACAATCCTACATGTACATAGACTATATAGATAAATATGTTCGCTTTATTACGTCACAGGCCAACACGTCGCCAAAACGTAGCTGGGATTGCCACAATTTTTTGGTAAATACGCGTCTCAATGGGCTCATCTGAAACATTAGCATTTACAAGTAGAAATGCCATGTTATACATATTGAGCGCTATACATATTTTGCCAGAAATTCAACAGTTCTGGCAAGAAAATTAAGTTTTAAGTTTTAAAAGTAGATATATACCTGGCATTTTAACAGTAATGTTGTAAACGATTTCTTTGACATTTTCATAAATCCAAATTGGCCGCCAGAAAGAGTTACCAAGAAAATTTCTGTCTAAGTCTTCTTAACCATATTACGCTAAAATCCTTCTAGCCACGTTTGGCTGAAGTAGGCTTATCCGTTAATGACGCAGCAACTTATCACTGATCTCCTGGACTTATTCAGAAATTCAAGATGGCTGCCCAAAAAACCTGACCAATTAAATTTCTGTATAAGTTTACTGCAGCCACACTAGAGCCCTTACAGCCAATTTTGTTTGAAATTTTGGAATGTTTGTTGCTGTTCATCTTGTTTACTGCCACAGTTTTGCCTAATCCAAACAACCGAGATGTTGCGTAACATCTTAGTATGGTATGTACAAAGAGGAGAAACCCACATACATTAATGCCTAGAGTTTCTTTGATTTGTTCTATGTCATAAATCCGTGGAGTCCCTGTACCTTTCCTTGGTTCCGGTCTGAAATAAGCATTGAAGTTGGCCAAACTTGCATGGTAAGATAAGAGCACAAGAAAATCTGTATCGTCACTGACTACAACAGTAGATACATTATCCGACGCAATCCCTCCGATTGCACGTTAAGGAGATCTGCATCTCCTTTGCCTGCTTTGATAAATAGTTGTTTGCTAACTTTGTTTGAGAGAAATTCTTCTTTCTTTATTCTGCGCTGCTTGTCGTTATCGAAATGTACTCTTACTTCTGTGCGTCCACCTGCGTGACGTCTATAAGTGATGTCCTTTGTGGAAGACACATCTGAATAACCAACGAATACCACTATGCATTGGTTGTACCTTTTCTTGACATACACAACATACATGGAGACCAGTTTCATAGTTCACTGTAACGTCGTATATTTGTCTTGGCCGCCGTGATAATCTGTGAAGTAGTGCCCCATCAGCTGACACAGACTGAAATCCCCACCAATTGTGGTCGAAAGAGTACTGCTAATTTGCAAACACAAGAGTGCATCAGCAGAAAATCGCTTTGGTGGGTAACAGCATAATGATAGGTGCTTCAAACAATGTCATAGGGTAGCTGGACATCTCATACGTAAAGAGCGAAGGCCATTCATCACCGCGTTCTACGGCTATTACTAGCCGTTAAAACAAGAACATAGTATCGATATTAACAGTCTAACCCTCAAAGTTAACAAACGATTTTAAAGATAGTATAACTGCTTGTTCTTTCTTTTTGAACGCATACTTTGACACTGAAGTATTGAATAGCAATGTCTTTTGATTTGCCAACACTCACAGATTTCTCGGCGGTGGGACCAATGTCAATGTTGTGGAGAATTCACTTTTCCAAGTTTATCCATTGATCATCTGACGTCATATGACGCCATAGTTAACTAAGTGGCTGATGTCATAATTATGAATGATTCGAACTAGTCCGTCTGTAGTTTCAAAATATTCAATAGCTTACCTGTATAGTTTTCTGGAAATTGATAGTCAGAGAGTTCAGAGATCGATCGATCACAGCATGAGTGAGGTGTGGGTGGAGCTTAACTAGAGATGGGTGGGGCATAGCTAAAACTGCAAAGTCTATTGGGTTGTCTTTGAATGGGTTTCTACTTTGAAGGAACTCAAGAATGTTGTGGGTGTCATCTGTATCGCGAACCTGCCATGCATCCGTTATATCTGTGTGTTGGTCACTTGTGGAATAGTTAACATCTGTGAGAGATTGCATTGCATTCTTGATCTCAGCGATCATTGACATTGACATCCACACAAGACGATGTGTCTCTGTCATGCCAGTGCCTCGTGTAAAGCCTCCAGTAGTGTTGATGCTTCGCATAAGTACCTGTTCTATCGCAAGACCAGTTAACAGGCCAGCCCAAAACAGATCCCTTCGGCGAATGACATGAAATCCATTTCCAAACGACGTATCAACTTCAGGATTTTTGGATTGGAGCTGTTTCATATTCTCCACATATAGACGAGTGTTCAGATTTAGCATACCGGCTATGTTCCAACACAGCAAACTTGGCAACATTTTTGTGACAACGCGAAGGTATAATTGCCAATTACCTGTGCGTACAGTCTTGATAACCATACATAGAATATCAATCATATCCATATAGTGTAGCCACAACAAGGCTGTGCGGCAGTGACTCACGGATGTCTTGACGTGATCTAACTTTTTCTTATGCTTGCAAGACCTTCAGGTAACTCTGACTATTCAACTGATGTCGGCTCATCTAAGAAAGTAATAAGAAAATCTGAGGATGTACACAGTTCTTTGTCTCCATTATATCTTATCCATGCACCCTAGTCCTGAATGTCACAGACAGACGGTCTGTCTTCCGGATCATCTACTTACTCACAACTTTGCAGATATATGTTGAATGCAGCTAAGGCAATTAAGGTATTGAGAGAAGTGTCGACAAGAAAGTGTTCACGGATTGCTCTTGCAATCACTTTCCCGCTGATCATGTGTGGGACCGTGTTTTCAGCATATGATACTTGAATCATTTCCTCTAAACCAGAACCAGACATCAAGTAGTCACCGTGTCTTCACATTCAACACCACGCAGATGCTTACATGGCACAGAATCAAAACTATTACAGGCCGAGATTAAATAGTGAATATCTACTCTCTGTCGTTCGCTATGCTATCTTTGGTTACAACAATTCTTGGTACAGTTCTATATATTTTGGATCCGGGTTTTGTGCTGTTGAGCCTATCAATGCCTCTGGTGTTATGGTCAACGTTATCGTCTACAAATTGAACACACTTTCACGGGCGGTATCTTGGTAAAGCAAGGCCTTTGGGTGATAGCCTCACTTCTGTCGTACCATTTTACTTCTTTGCATGAGCTACAGAAGCCTTGCTAATACTGAGTGTCAATTAGAAACTTAGATCCAAAATGGTGGTGTAATTGTTAGCCAAGACTTATCAGCAGTGGAGGGTGAAAGCTTCTCCCCGTCTTGCAGCTTGTATTATGTCTTGAGCAACAGATGCAACCTTCATATTAATATCCTTACCAAACATAATACTTTCAGGAAGAGGCTTTAGTGACTGAGGAATTAATTGCTTGATATCGGAAAGTTCACTTGCTGCAGGATATTCATTGTGTGAAGTAAAGAACGCAAGACCCATGCCAAAATATAAAGCTTCTGACTTATTTTTGCATTTCGTTGTACCGTTGTCGAACCATATAGGCCTAACTATGGATTGCATGTTTGAGGAGCTTTCATTTGACATACTCGGATGCATGGTTTCATCGGAAATCAAACATGGCCAATAGCGGTATTTTAAAAATTTACAAAAATGCTATGTTCCTATAATTATATTTTGGTAAGCTTTTCATACCTTGTGTAGGAATGATGTCAGCGCGTAATACAAGTGAGAAACTATGTTGCAATTAGGGGTGGGTTGCTCCTAATTTCTCACTCAGCTCCTGGACTAGTTACGTAGAAAAATGCATGACAATTCTCTACATTCTCTGTTTTGTCCCGTCTACGTTAAGGCTTAGACTCCAGCCCCCCCCCCCACCCCCATATATGTAGGGATGTTACTAATTTTAAAGAATGGATACACACCATCGTTAATCCTCTTACACCAATAATTCACACACGTTAAGAACAACGCAACCCCATCCTCAGTAGCTCCAATCAGTTTGGCATGGTATGTCTGTTTATACGAGTCTTAGGGTGATAAATGTTTGATAACAAACTCTGGGAGAGAAAGCTGCCATTTCGATTTCAAATGACGATCGTTCATACTGATAAATACATTTAGAATTAATATAGAGTCATCCGTCATGTGACTTAGCTGTGCACATTTCTATTTTCTTACCACAGTATCCCAAACTTTACATATCAATAACGTAAAAAAGCTTTTAGAGAGAGAGAAAAAAAATTCAAATGGAATGATCCTATTTCACCTTTAAAACGTATGGCCATTTGACAATTTCTACTGAATTGTAGACAACGTGGAAAAGTAATACGGAAAGTGAGACCGTTGCCAGAGCATGATATGTTAACTGCATTTCACGTACTCCATCTAAATTACACCTGCTGAATAATTCCCCTTTCTAGTTTATCCATCCATCATATGACGTCATAGTCAACAAAGTGACGTGCATGATGACGTCATAATCATGGCGTCATGAATGATTCGAAATATTCTGTCTTTAACGGTTAACAGTCCGACACGTTGTACGAATTGTATGTCTTTGCTATTTAATAAACATGCTGCTGAATATTTTGAAACTAATTTAACGGGGCTCTGTGGCTGCGCAGCAGCAACCAGTCCAGCGAATTAGTTTCAAAATATTCAACAGCTTACCTTCATAGTTTTCTGGAAATGAGTCAATGAGTTCAGCGATCGATCGATCCAAACACGGACAATGTGTGGGTGGAGCTTACCTAGAGATAGGCGGGGTATAGCTAAAACTGGTAAGGTTCATTGAACACTAACTTGGTTGACATTTGACCAAGGCAGTAAAACCATTTGACAAATATGTTCAACTGCATACACACCAGGTCAGAAAAACTATTGAATATGAAGGAAAAGAAGGATATTGAAACCAATTTGACAGCAAATTGTTGCTCTCAAATTAGTTTTAAAATATTCAACATGTTAGCTATATAAGCATATTGAACTTCAGATACTGTGCTTTCAGGCTCGAAAGTGCTAAGCCTCTGTCAATATTAAATATTATCAATGTCATAGCAAATATGTTGGCACCACCGCCACAGCGACAACCACTACCATCAACATCACTACCACCATCACCACAATCACGACCACCGCTTCACCACTACCACCAACACCAGCACCATAACCACGACCACCGCTCCAACACTACCACCAACACCAACAGCACGACCACGACCACCGCTCCACCACTACCACCAACACAAACACCATAACCACGACTATCGCTCCAACACTACCACCAACATCAACACCACGACCACGACCACGACCACGACCACCGCCCCACCACTACCACCAACACCACGCCCACCACAGTCACCTCTATCACTTCCGTCAATTCTGGTTATAAGGTCTACCATTGCTGCTTAAGGTATCTATTATGTTTGAAGTGTATCGAGTTCTTCGCGCATACCTGTATATCGTGTAGCAGGTACACAGCGTATCATGTTATTTGATATTAACAAGAACACCTTAGAAAAACTTACTTATTTCATACCTGCTGTATCTGTGCAATCTAAGAATAATATAAACATAGCATTTATATCAATTTTCATCATTATTTTACTTACATACGTATTTAGTTATCACATAGCCATGGTTACCCAGGCAGGCTCTCAACATACATGGGGATTCTCGCTCTGATTCCAGGCCTACATGTGATAGGACACGCTCCTCATAAGTGCGCGTGCTGTCAGATGTCATAATTCAACACGGCAAAATAACTAATACAAACAATGATGTAACAAAGGGCATGTACAACATTTTAAAAATGTTAAACACTTTAGCAAAGTGGGGTTTTATTTCCGACTCGCAAGTAGAATAAGTGCTCCTCTGTGTCCGTCTGTTCGTCCACTGATCGGTTGCTTGCTGGGTTGGTTTGTCGTTCGGTCGGTCGTTCGGTCGGTCATTTGTTCAGTCGTTTGTTTGGGTGTTTGTTCAGTCGGTCGGTCGGTCAATCGGTCAGTTAGTTGGTCGGTCGGTCAGTCAGTCGGAAGGTTGGTCGGTCAGTCGATCGGTCGGTTTTGATTAAAGGTTGTTGTTGCCTGATGTAGCAATAACATTCAGATTATCATTGCTAAAATATCACATATACAGATATAGAGTGGGTTAACCTTTTAATGGTCAAGATTGGTCAAGAAATGTCTATTTTGTGGGCTACAAGATTCATATTTGAAAACTTACCACTGGAATAACTGCCCCAATAATTAAGCCAGTCATTCCAATGGAAAATTTCTAAATTAAATATCACTTACGCTTGGAAATAAAGTTGTTGCCCATGGCATCAACATCTTTCAGTAAAATTAGCTTCAATGTATTCGACAGCTTACCTGAGTGATTACATTGAAATTGGGATATTGGAGTGTCACGTGTATTTAACACTAGCTATGGCCCGCAAATTAAGACAATTGTAATAAATTTGGTTAATAGGTTTGAAATGTAACTGAAAAGTAACTGAAAAATAACTGAAATTTCAGTTACTTTTGCAATGTAACTTGTTACATTTAAGTTACTGTAACTAAAAAATTCTTCAGTTACAAGTTACACGAAAAATGTAACTAAGTTACAGTCAGTTACAGTTACAAGTTACAGTTACCACAGCCCTGGATTCACTGTGGACTAACTAAAGATCATTCGAATTCGGAATTGATATTGATGCTAAACTAGATTGATCAGGTTGATACAAAAACTCGATTAAGATCCTCTATCAACGCCCATGTAACACGCCAATATAGAGTTTGTGACGGTAATCTGTTTGATATTCTCACACCTATGGAGCCAATTCAACCTTATGTAACACCTGCGTAAACCTCTATACACGGCCTTGCAAGGCCTGAGCGAATAAAAGATGAACGTAACCACTAATCAGGCTCGGTTACCGCGGGCAATCGTACTGTTTCACATCGGCGCGACAAAAGTAATTGATATTGGTTGTCGTTGACTAATGGGCGCGCCGATATCGAATTTGATATTGGTCTCTGCGCCATTGACCAACGGGCGTGCTGATATCAAATTCGATATTGGCCCCTGTGCGGGTGACCAACGTATGCACCGATATCTAATTCGATATTGGTCCCTGTGCCATTGGTAAACGGCACGAAATCGATATTGACGCGTTACATCCACATCTGACGATGTTTCTTGAAGGCTGTTGCTCTTGACATTGACAGCAACCGCTTCGAGCAGCATTGTCGGCAGCATTGGCACGGCTAGAAATACCTAATAACGCAGGTTCCCGGCCCAGTACTGGGCCAATACATGGCCGGTTGGTCACGGTATTGGTCCAAGTACCGGCCCAGGAAGCTGCATTATTAGTGATAGAGCGGACTTGATTACGGTGCATAGAGGAATCCATTTCTAGGTATGCCCGGCCCATTTCTATGTAAGGTCCGCCCGCGGTTTTCCCATGTTAGGATCAATCGAACCCTGAATTCAAAGATTTCTAATTTCAAGTTAACTATACGGGTAAGCTGTTGAAGGTTTTGAATCTACTTTGCAGCAACAGCGCCCAGTCAAATTAGTTTCAAAATATCCAACAGAGTGTTTATTAATTATAGTAAAGACATACAATTCGTTCACTTGATGGACACTCAATGTGCATGAGAGACCTGGATTCATCATTCACTACGCATTGTGATTATAACATCAGCTAACATGTGACGTAATTGATTATGACGTCATATACTTGAGCAGCAGATTGGATCTATCCATTTGGTGTTCATCAGAAGAGGGACACCCGAGCCACGTCTGGTCTAATCACGCGTGACACCTCACCTGTTTAAAGTATCAATACGCGACGATGAGCGTGACAATACATCGCTGTTAACTAAATATACACGATCACCGCAATTCTGGCTTAAAAGCAGTTAATACTTAACGTTATGTAAACACATCTGAGGATACAAAACGTGAAGTAACACGAATTTTAATTTCACCAATATAACATAAAATAATTGCAAAGTTTCGATCCAAAGTTTCCAAATAAATACAGACAAATATAGTTTCCAGACATGGCTTATTCAGCTGTCTATCGCGAATGACGCGGCGCTCAGCTGTTATTCTGTGGAAGTTATCATTATTGAACAATGTTTTTTCTGTGATTTTAGAATCCGAAATTTGAATCAAAATCAGATAAATTTCTTTCTCGCTGATAAATAAATCTAGCAAAATCGCAGAACGTGTGTCAATTATAATAAGTCATAGCAGAACTGGGTTAAGGCAAGGACTAGAAGGACTGCAGACCCGGGCCCACCGAAAATAAAGGTCCCAAATAAAAAACCAGTTATCCTAAATAACCCATTTGAGCCTTTTAATCCCAATATCTGACTTTTACAGTAAGCGTAAGCTGCTGAATATTTGGAGACCAGTTCGGCTGGAAGCTGGTGCTGCCTTAGGCAACATCAGCTTTCAGTCGAAACACCCTATGCGTGTATGCCTGCTTGATGATAGCCAGATAATACGAGCGTAGAATAACCACATTTTCATTGTGTCTGCTGCACGTTGGTGCATGGTTTTGCCGCTTAAATATAACTAAACTTAGGTAGATTTCGAGTTTGCCGAGTGAAGACACCCACCACCGTCAGTTTGACACTGACCGTACGATCTCGGTTCCCACAATCCTCCGGTTTGTATCCGTGTCCTTCTGCCTACTCGGAGAGCTCCCTCTAACACCGTCTTTAGCTAGGCATAGCTTTCCTGCATTCAGAGATTGTTTGTGCTTGTTATCCGCGTTTTATTCTGTTTTGTATCTGTATCTATTTCTGTTCCTATACATTCCAGGGGTCGAGTGGTGGCGTTTGGCTGTGTAAAGAGTGTAGGCATTTGTGCCGACCGTTTTTGGGTGCAATCTTCTTGCAGGCCATGGGCTGGTAACCTATTCAGCATTCGTGTCTGCTAATTGTTAACCTAATAAATTAGGCTAACGTTAGGCCTCTGAGGCATAAAGGGCACACACAGGATAACATTGGTAAATCCCCTAGTTTAGACTCACAAAAGCCGGCATGCTGTAGCCACTGTAAAGCCACCACGAGACGTCAACAGTGGCATCTAAATTCTTACAGGCTATTTCCTTTGGCTTATACACAAACCAGGCCAGGAAGAACATTTGGAAATGATCTCATTCCCTTCCTCTCTTTATCTTCTCTTTTTTTCATTCGTCCCTGGGCGGATATGACTAGCTCTCAAGATTAAAACAAAACACCTTAGTTAAAAGCCTCCCCCCTCCCTCCCCCTCCACCCCTCCCTCCCGCCCTCCATCCCTCCCCCTCCCTTCCTCCCTCCCTCCTCCCTCCCTCCCCCTCCCTCCCTCCCTCTCTCCATCCTATTTTACCTTTCCACACTCACAGACGCTGTATGTAAGCGCAAGGGCGAAAGGTGAGACAACCTGCTGCGGGAACCACCTCCGGAACGTTCCCTCTAAAACAAATTACATTTTGTCAATCGTGTAGGTATTGTGTAGGTACTGTGCAGATTATTCCTCGTTGGTGGGATGTTTCCAGCTATGTACGGCCTTACCCACATTCACTCAGCTGTGCGGCTGATCGCTTCGATCAGCAAACGTTTGTAGAACCTCGCGGCTGACGGCTCCCATGATGCGAGCCGGGGTGTGGGAGGTGTGTGTGTGGGGGGGGGGGGGTGGGGGGGGGGGGGGGGGGGGGGGTGGGCAGTGCCCGCTATCAGAGGGCCGACGGGCGCGTCCTTCACCGCCCGGCCTGGAGCAGGGCTGAGCTAGTTGGAGCCCGCCGGGTACAGTAAAAGAGCATCCATGCACTCTCATGACATCTTATGCATCAAATTTATTTTCATACGGCAAACAAAGTAATATTATATATGGCTATCGAATTGGCATTTCTATGCGATAAATCGACGCTAGGTTTGAGGGAGACGTCACTCTACATGCTATCGCCATCATACCTTTACTACGTGTCGCAAAAGTGGCGCTGAGAGTGAAATTATATGTTTTCGAACTGTCAAAATGATAGAGACAGTTTCGCGCGTGTATTTGCGTGCCTTGTTTGCGCGATATTAAACGCTGATATTGTCTGCTGTGCGTCAATAGGCATGTATTCTGGACTACGACCATCAATCAAGCTAGACAGTATTTGAAATGCATTAAATTTCTTGCTAATGTGTGTAATTGAGAAGCATAAACATAGACATTGTTTCTGTGCCAAAGTGAGGGTAATATAAGCGATTGCTGATGACAGAGATACTTAGATCTGTCAATGGATGAATCCCCGCCCTCCTCTAGCTAAGGTCCACCCACCCTTTCCCCGTGTTCGGATCTATTGAACTGAATTCTTGCCTGAATTCACAGAATCATAATATCAAGGTAGACATACAGGTAAGATGATGACTATTTTGAAACTAATTTAACTGGTCGTATGGCAGCAGCAGCGCCCAACAGGATATTTAATAGTAAATCTATCAAAGCCATACAGTTCGTATAACCTGACAGACTATTCCAACTTTATTACGGAATATTTCCGTCAATTATCATTTTGAGGTCGGTGTATGTGTGACGTAATTGATTGTCAAGTCATATGCTTGGCCGACAGATTTGATTCCTATGCTAAAACCATTAGACTATTACACGGTTTAACATTGAGAACGGATTACGTGATTAATGGTGGTGTGGGAAAGCTCTTGATGACTTCAGGAAAACATAACAATGAAAGAATTGACAGATTTGACTAAACCGGTCCTCGTAAATATATTTGCTATGCTGTCAAATGCTGCGAAAATCAATTGTAACAGAAATTAAACAAAATTTTCAAGTCTTGCCAACATTTGTATTGCCTGTGCTCATAGTAGCATACAGCATACCGCGTGAGGATGAGATTAACACCCCACCCCGCCCATATACAGGGTGTCAGCCCATCGCAAGAGAATATCGCCAGAGTTTACATTGGTATACCAATATCTATTTTTTACATTGAAGTGGAAAGATAGGCGACACGGAGTTAAATATTTACCCATGGTTCCACTGATTGTGTGTCAGCCGATACAGATCCGCGAACTCAGGTACACTCTGGTTGGAAGGCTGGGAGTGAGATATTACCGTCACTCTTTTTATTCTTTTTCTTCTTTTGGTTGACCTTGGAATATACCTCCTATAAAGGAGCAATGGAGCATTGCGTTAACCGTAAAAATTAATGCATGTATGTATGATTACTGTATTCGAAGACTGTAGTATAGTAGAAACATAGTACAACTTCAATCAGCCAGTCTTCGCTTTTGACCACCGTGTCTTGTCCTCAGCCAAAATATTTGGTTTCCTCAGATCCATTCATAACCTGAGTATACTGAGTCCGGCTTTCCTGAAGTCACCTTGCAGCACGCTTAAAATATTTATGGAATAACGTCCTCTTCTGATGTTATATTTGCTGACTCCAAATTAATGTGCGACAACTAAATACATTATCCACACAGACAGTTAGTAAACGACAAATGCTCTGCTCTGCGACATATTGCATAAAGCGATTAAACAGTCAGCGCACAGTACCAAGCAGAATAGTAAGCAGTTCAAGTCTCCTGCAGTTGAGGTTATATAATAGGTGTCTTGACACACTTCTTACAATATCGTGGAAGAAACGTGTGTTTATAAGCTTGGTGCCGTCTAAGGATAGATAGATAGTACCGGGCGTGAGTCTAGACCCTAGCATTGGGAACTAGCAAATAAACGCCTTAAAGATTACAACACAAGGATAGATGGGTCACCAGGTCTGGGTCTAAGGAGATTTCATCCCACTTTACACGCTGTTCATTCGCCTCGAAGGGTGAAGCCATATTCTGGCGCCAAGCCTTATTAAGTTGCGGGAATCAGTGGGTGAATGGCTTCCGATTCTCAAAACCTTGCTTGCAGGGATGACAGCCGCTGTTTTCAAATTGATTGAAGCGACTACGCAGTACTTACTTCCAGATGGTAATTATCAACAAGCAATTAAATCTTGGCATTGGTTTTGAAGACTTCCCTGGTGTTGTACTAGCACTTCTCGCTGCGAGGCGTGGTTTACTTATGGTGGACGCATCCAGGTTTGAGTAGCGCGGGAATCTTTCCTTCCAATGACTCTCTTAGATCATTGAGAGCTGCATTGTCAGTTGCTTGTTTCACTATGTGCTTCCATATTTGCTTAGTGCGTGGGTTGGCTAAGACATGCTGATAGGGGTTTGTCATCTGCGACAATCACTGGTACACCTGTACACTGGTACACTGTATCAGGAATTCTGTTCCTATATATATAGCCCAGTTGCTGTGTTTTCTAATAAGTGGAGTAAGGGATCTTCGTATGCCTGATGAAAATCTGCCGGTCGAGGCGTTCCCTCCCTGTAAGAGTCCCTGCGTGATGGTTACTTATAGTGACTTGTGCCCTCGCCATTTCACACTGGCTGTCATCTGGCTGTATATTTCTTTAGCAAATTGCCAGTAATTTACTTCAGTTCCTGCGATATATTTCATAAATAATGGTGAATGATGGTAGACTACATCAAAATCTTTGTAAGTATCGATAAAGGCACCATGGAGTCTTTGTATACTTTGCCTAGGCTATGGCTTCAGATATCAGTATTGGTGCAGTGTCTTATTCTGTCAATGTCAATGAGACTTCCTCTTGACAAATCCAAATTAACAATGAGCTCTTACCAGCTGCATGTATGCCATTGACTCTGTTCAAGTAAACTTCCTCGAAGACATTTGCAGTGATCTGTGATGCTATGATGCTATTGTAGTTGTTATGGTAGGTTTTTTTACATTCCAAACTTTTTGTGGATTGGTGTGATGATGCCTGGCTGTAGGCCAGCAAGGTTTTCAGCTTTCTATAGCATGTCATTGAACAGGTTCTGTAGTAAAATCAAGAGAGCGTGCCCGCCATTCTTCAGATGCTCTGCGGTTAGACCATACATAGATGTTGCCTTTCTGTTGTTCAGTGTGTCTAGTGCTGTACATAGTGGTGAAGAGATACTTGTGGTATTTCAGTCTGTTTGGTAAATATGTGGGAGCACAAGTTGTCTATTGCAGATATATCAATTTCAACGTAAGGTATTCGCTACCGACCATGCACACGATCCAACTTGTTGTTGGCAAAATCTTGACATTTAGATTTAGAAATGTTATACAAACATCCATTTTTGTTAGATTTCAATTAAATTTGTCATATTTCCAACCGAATACGTTCCATTACAGTGAGCTGTTATTCTTGTTCTCAAATGGCACTCGTCACAATAATGTGACTTAAGTCGCATGTTGAGAATTGTGTCAGTTACGCAGAATACGAACATTATGTCCTGGGTTTGAGTGCGTGTACCGGAATGATTTCTCAATATGCCGACTATTACCAATGCGCATGCGTCACGATCACGTGAGAACCTGCACATCAACATTGGGACATGCAATATACAGAGGATATCACACTCGTTGACATTTCATAACAAATTTATCACGCGAGTGTAATAAGGTCTCATTTGAAACGAGCTTTAGCGAGGTATAAGTGAGATCTTACTAAACGGATGTGATAAATTTGATACGAAATGGGAACGAGTGTGAGATTCTCTTTATCATATAAGCTATTGTTTAGAATTTTCACATCGTTACTTTTCATTTTTCTCCCATTTTGCATTTTGTTTATCATTGTAAGGTTCACTACTGAGAGCTTTACCAATATACAACAAAATATAGTGGCACTCCCAACCATCTTTTTATCGCAGGTCGTGAATTATTTTTACTCAATCTTTTAAAATTTCCGAAGCTTCAATTAAAATGTATCAAGCTTACAACATTTTATAAAGTTACAATCGGTATTGTTACGTCATAACCTAAAGCCAGGTTTTCACGATCAGATTAACCTGTCAGACAAATCTAATGAAAAAATTTGACGCCGTAGCACGAATTTGAAGAGCGTTTAAACCTTCAGATTAATCTGTCAGATTAATCTTCAGACAAATCTAATGAAAAAATCTAATGAAAAAATCTGATGGATAAATCTGAAGACACAATCTGAAGAAAAAATACGACGTCATTAGCGTTGCCAAGGGGAGATAATATGGCACACCTGCTATGGACAGTATCGCCGTCTGCTTGCTGTTTAATTTTATAAAGTGGGCCTAAAGGGGAACACAAGAAGGGTCGCCATCGTTTGCTTAAAACACGCAGTTCTATCGCAGAGCCCATATTTAAGCTACTGCGTAAAACTTTCCTGCGACATTTATATAAAAATCCGATTAAAATGGTGTTAAAGAACGTTATGTTACTATAGTTTTCTGCGAGTTAATTAAACCTATGACGTCATAGGTTGAATCCCATTCGACAAGAACCATGATAACGGCACTCTGAAGACAGGAGTGCATGCATTTGAATGGTGATCTCTCTATCGGTGATAGTGCTATTGGCATCATTTATATATTAGTCCAGTAAGAAATGACAATGGACCCGGACATTTCAAGTAACAACCAGATTTTTGCCCAGAACTCTTCCATTGTATCTAAATTAAGACCACAAAAAATTCCCCATGAATCCCAATTAGGGAAAATGCTTTTTTAGCAAAAATTCAAAATGGCCGCCAAAATGGCTGAAAATTATACATTTCTAGATAGTTCAGTTACTATATAAGCTATAGTGGCGATTAAAACCTCTAAAGTTAATGTTTTGGGGTCAAGGAATTGAATTATGATATTATTTCTACAGAATAACACATGCTAATTATGGTAATTTTAATCAAAATGGCGGGAAAACGTCAAAATGGTCGCCAAAATGGCCGAAAATTATACATTTCTAGACAGTTCATTTGCCATATAAGCTAGAGTGGCGATTGAAGCCTCTAAAGTTAATGTTTTGGGGTCATGGAATTGAATTCTGATATTATTTTTTACAGAATAACACATGCTTATTATGGTAATTTTAATCGAAATGGCGGGAAAACGTCTAAATGGCCGCCAAAATGGCCGAAAATTATACATTTCTAGACAGTTCAGTTACCATATAAGCTAGACTGGCGATTGAAGCCTCTAAGGTTAATGTTTTGGGGTCAAGGAATTGAATTATGATATTATTTTTACAGAATAACACATGCTTATTATGGTAATTTATTCATCATAAGTCACCTGTCAGGATGGCAGATATAACTAAAGTTATGCATGGTGCATAGTCAGCAAATTACCGCCGGCTCCA
Source organism: Chaetoderma sp. LZ-2023a (assembly GCA_034401795.1). Taxonomy (NCBI): domain Eukaryota; kingdom Metazoa; phylum Mollusca; class Caudofoveata; order Chaetodermatida; family Chaetodermatidae; genus Chaetoderma; species Chaetoderma sp. LZ-2023a. The sequence continues at coordinate 220,434,791 of CM067369.1, read as the reverse complement.
CCAAGTAATATTCTGCTAAAGTTCAATGCGAGAATTTATACATTGCCCCTCGCATTTGCAGTGTATGCTGTATGGAATTCCTCTCTTGCCACACGTACAAGATACACAACGCTCGCTCTTACAGGAGCATCTGATCTCTGCCAATATATCTGCTGATGCTGCTGCTTTATCAGTGATTACCGGTACTACGGCATCACCTTCAATCTTGTATCCGAACTCTTCCTTTTGGAGAATCGTTTGAAGATGACGCCATGTACTTACTTGGGGTTGTACACGTAGCGAGTGATAGTACATAGCTCTGCTGGTAGGTGGCATTCTCTCAAAAGGTACATATTTGGATGATACCACATTTAAATAGCGCAGTTCATCGAGTCCTTCAGCATTGGTTCCCCCTATGTACAAATTCTTTGCAAAATTTTCTCCTACATTTAGAAGCACTTCTTTAGGTGTTTCTGTGTCACCAAAGACTGCGCGTAACTGCTGTGATGACTGGAGAAATTTCATGAGCTTCAGTTTCCCCACGCCATACATTCCAGATGTTGTATCACAGCCTGACATAGCATGAGCAAATGGCAAACACATATACATCTCTCTCCCTAACACCTCCTTTGCAACTTTAATGGCAATGGTATGTTGTCTGGTCTGCATATAAACATGTTTCCCATAATTTGTGTGGTGGATCAACATTATCAGAATGTCTGTATCATCAGCAACAACAACAACATTTTCATATGTTTTGCCAATTCCATTGCCTTCTTAACTATGCAGACATCAGCATCACCCTCTTCACCAGCATGCTGTACATGGATGCCTGCCTTCTGAAGGTGCTGAGATAATAATTTGATCAAACCCTGCTTGTTCTTTTTGTTTCCAAGAAATGCCTTCTTGTCTCCAGGTATTGGTGTTTTCATCTCCACAACAACATCTGGGAACATTTTCTCCTTTCGGCGTCGCTTTTGTTCCTGATCTTTTGTTGTTGTCACTTCATAGCTGTCAAACTCTACCCAAAGAGGAAGACCATATGAAGAATGGGAGACAACAGAGGACACATATGCATCACAAACATCCTTCATAGTGCCAGTCTTGGCCCAAACCAGTTTGTGCAAAAGAGCACATCCATCAAGCACTTTAGCCGCTGGTCCAACTGTCTCTGATGTGATTTCTGTATCCATCTCAAGTATACATTGGCCATATCCGCCTTATTTGCTTTCCTCATACTCCCGTCATCTTTGAACAGTGCAGGCGATACAGTTGCCAGTTCGTGTGAAAACACACGTTTGTCAGGAGGGCAACCATTGACATGTGACATGGACACAAATCGATGGTACAGCTCCTGTGATGGCATTCGGACTTCATCACTAGATATTTTGAGGGGCTTTCGCATGGCAGAAAATGTTTTAGCTTGTTCTACCCTCTTAAACTTTATATCGCCAAATTTCTTCTCATTCAGTTTTTCTTGGATTGTGGTCCCAATTTGTAGGGTATTATCTACATTGACGCGCTTATCAGCTACTACTCCAGTTGCAATGTTCCTGAGCTCACTATCTTGGCCAGATCTGAATGGGTTGTTCCTTAAAAGGAATTGCTTGAAGGTGTCCATGTCTTCCGAAGCCCTTCTAATGTTTCCTGGATGCATCTCTTTATGTTGTTCTGACCAGGACCCAGTAAACTTACTGGTAAGGCAACGTAGAGCATCAGTGTATATAGCAACAACATTTGCAGAGAGTAACCAAATGTTTCTTGCAGAGTCTTTGTGGGTAATATTGATGAGTCCGCCTACAGTCTTCCCTGATCTCATCAGTGATTGTGCTATGGTCATATCTGACCAGATTCCACTCCAGAATCGGGGTTTCTGCCTTCTTATCGCGAATTCTCCATTTTGTATTGGTTCTTCCACACATTCACATAAATTCTTACAATCTTGAAGATACAACCGGCAACATTTTGCATAGTTGTTGTGACCTGCGAGGAAAGGTAACATTCTCTCTATAGCCAAAAGATGTAACTTCCAGCAACCCGTTCTTTCAGTTCTAATGAAAAGCATTGTAATTTCAACAATGCCCAAAACATTAGCCATAGCTTTGCCGTTCGGTTGGATTCGTGAGATTCTTTTTTTCTAACCACTTCTTCATGCAGCTGAATCAGATCTTTATTTGCAGTTATTTCATGCAAGCAGATTTCACCAGCTAATACGGAGCTGTTGAATGTTTTCAAACGTGACCAAATGTTATTACTTTCCACAGGTTCCTCATTAACAGTATATTGATCTTCACAACCACTACCTGGCATAGGAGTTGTTTGGAAATTGCTTTCACTATTCTGATTTCTATCTGACATATTAACCAGATGATGATAATCACCATCATTGTCAATCATGTCCATACAATCTGATGCTTCATTATCAGTGTCCATACGGCAGTCTACATCTACATTCTGAACACCACTGCTCGATTGTTCTGCTAGTTCTTCTGACAAGTCAGTGTCCAGTATGCTAAAAAGGGTGCCGAAAGTTATCCACCGTGACCTTGGCATTTGACCGTTTGACTCCAAATTTTGGAGACATGAATATGACTATGTGGACAACAATCAAGCAATGATTCATCGAGGTGTTCCCAGTGAGACGTGAGTAAGCAAATTTTGAAAAATGCTGCCAAAAATGCTTTAAAAAGAGATTTTAGGTCGCTGAGACCTTGACCTTTGACCTGTTCACAAAAAATTTGGCACATATGTTCGGAACATAACTGCTAACCTCCAACCCAAATTTGGTTAAGATACTACCAGTAGAACCAGCGTTATTAAAAGAAAATCTGTTTTTAGATGTCACCTCTTTGACCTTGAAATAACCTACTTTCCCCATGTGGGAATCGTGGGGAATTTTTTCTGCAGACACTATGGTATATATAGGCAACTTTGAAACATAAATTTGCTTGTTACTTAAAATGTCCGGGTTCGACCAAAATCATGTAAATTCTTACTGGACTATATGTACAGATCGAAGAGATTAATACGTTTATCCCACTATTGCAAATTTATGGAATATATTTGTTATTTTCATACATTAGTTGCTGAATTTTAAGCTGGCCATTTTCTATAAAGATACCTGCCAATTACATGAATATTACAAAATCTCAGGAAGTTTTGAGACTAGTAAGAAAACATAAGTACCTAAAGATGTATTGGGATGTATGTATGAACTACTCAAACTCATATTAATAGATGAAACTTTAATAATATTATCTGCCGTAGCGCCAGTGAGAGTGTTGATTCAAAAGTAGAAATTATATTGATATGCCTATACTATCGCGTCATTCATTTATCTCAAGATCAAAACTAAGGACTGTTATTATATGTTCTTCAACATTTCCGCAAACATTTTATTCTTAAAACCGCTGAAGAGAACCACCCCCCCCCCCTAACCACCCCCCCCCCCCCCACCCCCCCCCCCCACCCCACCCCCTCCACCCCCTCCCCCCCTATAAAACGCAATTCACAATTTTATTGTGATAGCGTTGGATGACAGCGAGAAAAACGTTCAACTTATGACGTCATACGCCTCACCTGGGAATAGAAATTTAACTAATGTATCACATATTTAAATAACTATGATATATATTTCTAATTTGAGCACTAAGCTTACAATTATATGTTTGAAAACGTTACGGTCTGTAGATTCACTTTATACAAAGTAGTATAGAGGGTCTGGTGTTTCCCTTTAACGGTAAGTCCACAGACAAATCTTATACCATTCAATTATGAACCTCTCATTAAATTGCCTCACATTCAAAGCGACACGGGCGCATCCATTTTGTTTGTTGGCTGATGACGTCAACGATGATGACGTATTTAGAGCACACATTCTTATTGGCCACACCTTCAGACAGAATCTGCAGAAATTGAACGGATCCAACTCTTCAGATTCGCCTTCAGACATTAGACATCAGACTTTAGATTTTTGGTCTACACAGTCAACTTTTATTGAAATCAAAAAATCTGACGAACCATCAGATTCAACTTCAAACATCAGACTTCAGACATCAGACTTCAGATTTTGTGTTTACACGTTCAGATTTTATCGAAATCGACAAATCTGATCAGATAATCTGATCGTGAAAACCGGACTTCAGGCTATCATTGCTAATGTGCGGATGTGCGCTACGGCGAAACTATCTCCCACGCACAATATATATACACAAGTTGTCCTCATCACAAATTTTTAGACACTTGTTTGATACAAATATTTAATTAGGGTATTTTGTACGCTTACCCGGGAATAATGTATCAGTCTGTCTAATTACCCACGCTATGGCACTGAATCGAGGGAGATATAGTATATGTTGATGGTGTTTGAAAGTAGCGCGTAAGTAATAGAATTGTATACTTGCTATTTAGCCATGTGTACTTTCACTGTGCAAACTTCTTAGTAAAAGGCGAAGTCAAACAGAAACCGGAGTTATTCTAGTAACATGTGTATGGTGAGTGGCGACAGATCTCCAAATGTGTCTTGTATTATGGACAATGTCCACGAAAAACAACCCCGACGGGTGAAATTACCTGAGGCAGATTAACTGAACCTAACTATTTTAGGGCCTTAACCAGGTGAATAATTGGAATACAATTTAACTGGAAGTCATTGCGGCATACGACAACAACGACATTAAGTCAAATTATTTTCATCATAATACGCACAATAATTAACATAATAATATAGGATAACGGACACCGTCGTTCAGCGAGTGTAAAGGGGTGAAATTTATTAACCCTTTCAACGACAAATTCCTTAAAAAGTAAACTCTGTACGATGTAGGCCTATAACATATTCTGTTGAATATTTTGAAATCTTTTGTTTTTAATATTTTGAAATTAATATGACCGGAAGCCATTGCTGCTTAAAGCAGCAATGGCTTCCAGTCAGATTAATTTCAAAATTTTCCACAGCTTTCTTGTTTGTTTTCCCCGAGATTGAAATACGGGGAATTTATGGGTGAAAGGATTAATACAATGAGATCGATTTGTCACTTAATACCACTAATCAAATACGGCATGAAACAAGCGAAGACAGCGCTCCGGTCGTACGTATAGATTAGAACGGCTGAATTGTCTCCCGAATGTGTTTGATAAGTATAAACGGCAACATGTGTTTGAGTGAATCGGTGAAAACTTTGCATCTTGTCACGCACGTCTGCTTGTATTGGCGTCATGTTACGTCGAACAAATCACACCAGTCGAGACGGGTATGAAAGAGCGGCGTGTAGACACCCAGAGAGACGACTTAGTCACGGATACAACATGCATTGACACTGTCGCAGTGTAGGAGAATATATTCTTCATATGACTGTATGCATTTACATCAACAAAGACAATGACTACTAGAAATATTGTAGGCCCACATTTAAATAAACCTAATATATATATTCTACCTTTAAGTACAGCTAGAACTTCCAAATATTTGGAAATAATCATAGAGCTGCAATTAAAGGTAGAATATTGGCAATATCGAATATATTGCATACAACATATATCTTCAACAGGCCTATGACATCTAACATCAATTTTTCATGACTCTTTTTTTTGGTGCTAATTTAACTTACTCAAGATTGATTTAGTACTCGCCATCTATAGTGGGGAGAGATGTAGCTCAACATTTCACGCCACGGAGTCGGAATTAGTCTGTCTCCTGGATCGTGAGGTGGTGGTAGCGACAATAAATTTACACGTGCAAAGATTGACGGACTACGCGGTTAACACAACGATCTCTCCGTTCATTTGAGAGTTATTCTTAACTCGATAGATTATTCTCACACTAACATCGATATTTTCATTCAAAGGTTCGTGTCTGATCAGTGACGGTTTAATTATTCGCCTAAAAGTAAAAGAGAATTAGAATTATTCCTTCTCGCTTATTTTATGTCTTGGTGTGAAATTTTCAAAACAACTCTTTGAGCGTAAAGGTAATATCATGGTTTCTGAGAAAAGATAAAGTGATTGACATAATTACTCAATCATTGTTTAATAGAAATCATACAATCTTGTGACAAAACTGGACGTCTCTGGTGTGTACATATCCAATACACTCTATTCCCCACAAGCCACGGGTGGGCGCATGTCATTTTTACTGAATGCCCGTACTTAATACCAATATTGTTAAACCCTTTTTGGAGTATCGTCTATCAAAAGTTAAATGTTTTTATAGAATTTGGACAGCGATTGTAATTCACTGGTAAATAAAATATGAGCTACATTGTATTAACAAGTGGATATGGCGCCATTAAGCACACAATGTCCATAGTGGTATATTTGTTATAACCGCCTCGGTTTTTATTCATACCCACGACTGGGTTTTGTGGATTTTATAAAAAATATTTTGCTTTTAAAATGCTAGATATATAGTTATATTAAGCTCCGAACATTGATTGATTGCATTCAATTAAATTATATATTTGACATTTGATCGTGTCATTTGCTACGTGTGAATTTTCACATTACATGCTTGACGGAGCCTCTAGCGCGGATGTGGTATATAGCGTGGCCGTATTAGCCGTGCTACATGTGAGCGTTTGTTGCAACCCATTCTATCCGACCCTTCCACAGGCGAAACATCTATTTTAGCTTACATTTTCAATGGAGGGATTCGACCCGTTACTCAAATTAATGAATGCATAATCAATTACGCCACAGGTAGGCTGACGTCACAATAATAATGCATACTGAATGACATATCTAGCTCCGTCATGAACAGTGAATAGTCCGTCAAGTATACGAATTGTATGTCTTCGATGCATTTACTATTTACTAAGCATTCTGTTGAATATTCTGATACTAATCTGACGGGGCGCTGTCATAGGCAGCAACAGCACCCAATCAAATTATTTTCAAACTATTCAACAGCTTATCTGTATAGTTACCTTGATAGTGGGATTCTAGAAATTCAGGGTTCGATCGATCCCAACACAAGCAAAGCGTGGGCGGAGCTTAGATATTTTGGCGTAAAAAGCAAAATCCAACACTTCTGAGTCCATTAGACGCGCATGACGTCAGAGTTAACAAGCCTGTGCATATTCATCCGAGGTCCAGTTCGACTCGCTAACCATACATCAGTAGTTTAATTAGTGAGCATGCCCATTGCCCAGCTGAAACAGCACAGATTTGGATTGTGTACACGGCTGATGTCTGGCTTGTTTTAGCCCTCATACAATGATTGACGCAGAATAACTTTCTTTTGTATGCAGAATGGCAACATCTGATGTCCGGTCTCTCCGACGTCACTAGACAAAATTATGCCAGGTACCATTCAGTCTTCCCTATCTTCATAATACACATCTAAGAATCACACCCAGAGGCATCAGATCTTTTGAAAGCAGGAATTATGAGTGTGGCACGGTCCTTCATTCCTGTGAATATGTGTCAATGCGAGACCTTTATTAGGCACGCAGAGTCATATATAGTGGAGTTGGTGGAAGGCGTGCTATTTTGCAGGGAATCCTATGAAATTATGACGCTTATCAGAGGCAGGGGTGTGTGTGTGTGTGTGTTGTAATATTTGAGGCGTTTATATGCTAGTTCCCAATGCTAGGGTCTAGACTCACGCCTGGCCTTTATGGTTTCTGTTGAATTCTTGTGAATTCTTGTGACGTCGGTTTGTGCATTAGCTTGTGTCTCTCTCTGTGTGTGTGTGTGCGTGTGTGTGTGCGTGCGTGCGTGCGTGCGTGCGTGCGTGCGTGCGTGCGTGCGTGTGTGTGTGTGTGTGTGTGTGTGTGTGTGTGTGTGTGTGTGTGTGTGTGTGTGTGTGTGTGTGTGTGTGTGTGTGTGTGTGTGTGTGTGTGTGTGTGTGTGTTGATCGTTGTCTCTCGATTTTGTCTCATGTTGCTGTTCTTTTCCATGGATTTTTTTTGTTGCTCCTCATGCTTGGGCGTGTGTAATGGGGATGGCCTAACCTGGACCTAACGGGGGTGGGGAAGGGATGGGGTAGGTGTTGGGTCGGGGGAGGTGCGTACGGTCTTATGACCTGATGCACCCAGGGGGGGGGCTTTAGGTCAGAGACCTCCCGGCCCCTTTGGGGGGAGTGGGGAGGTTGGGGTGTGGGGTCTTTCGGGTCCTGGGACCCATTTGGTCTTCTGGCCATCATCCGAGCAGGCACCAGCGCGCACTTGTTTGATTTTGATTGGTTAGGTAGCCCGTATGGTGACTGTGTCCGTCCGAGGACGAACTCGATCAGTCATCCGGGTTACATCCCTCCATAGTCCCCTCGAAAATTCCGAAAGATTCTAATTCTAGCAATTTGGTTTTGGTTTTGTAATCCGTATGTTGCGTGGTTCCATCCGAGGAGGGATCCATTCAGCATCCGGTTTACTTTGACTATGCCGAAATTTCTTGCCTACCTAACCCTAGCTCACGTTCACACAGTGATGGGCACTGTATGACGGGACCTCAGTTTAAAGTCCCATCCGAGAAGACTGCTCTCTCTCAGAGGCAGGGGAGAACTACACACGAGCGCTCAAAATATGTACACTCAACTTTGAGCGTGGTAGATATAATGACCGAGTCGGAGCGTGACAGAAAATTAGATCTATTTTTCGCTTCTTCAAGGCTTCAACAATCTGTTTACTGATCAACCGTATATATTGTATATCAGCTGGAGCAAGCATACCTGCAACCAGAGAGAATAAAAAACAAGATAGAAAGAAAAGACCAAAACTGAAGACCATGGTAGACACGGGAAAGAGAGTAACGGTTAATGCATCGCAGCACAGAGTCATGCAGTACAAACACTGGTCGTGGAATATATTACTCCAGTTGCTTGTTAAGTCACAAGATGAACGAATGCATATTTGGTATGTTCTATCTGCTAAAGTACCAACTGACATCAGTGCCCTACAGTATTGGTACAACTGCCGATTGATTTCTAGTCAAGACATAAAGATATTGAGTTTCAAAATACCTACATCAGGCATCACTCTGCTCATTGAAGATGAAAATGCGTTGTTATATTTTATGAACGCAATGGCATGTAATTTTGGACCGATATGTGAAGGCACATGATGGCACATAATTCCGACATTATCTTGAACATGGACATGTATAAACAAGACTCGGTAAAGACAATGGAAAGAAAACACATAAGAGGTGGTGAAAGATTATTGGTACAAGGAGAAGACATTTTTTAAAACCTGCTGACTGACAAGTATCCCTTACCAACGAAGACAATAAGGCTCGCCTTATCCAATCAATGTGCAAAGGCTTGGTACAACGATGCACATTAAAAACGACTTCAAGAACGAAATCGCATCCTTAATATGTGATGGAAAGCCATACCTCTTCACATCGCCTGTTGGGAAAAGGACTTACTATTACGATTGACGTCCTAGCGAAGGATTCCAAGGATATTTCTCAATAGACCTTTCCAATTTATCCATCCATCATATGACGTCATATTCATTACGCCATGATTGACTCGATTTAGTCCATCTTTAGCCCTTAATAGTCCGACAAGTTGTACGAATTGTATGTCTTTACCATTTAATAAACATGCTATTGAATGTTTTGAAACTAATTTGACTGGGCGCTGTTCCTGCCATAAGCAGCAACAGCACCCAGTCAAATTAGTTTCAAAATATCTAACAGCTTACCTGTATCTGGAAATTGATAGTCAAGGAGTTCAGTGATTGATCGATCCCAACACGAGCAAGGTGTGAGTGAAGCTTAGCTAGACATATTCGATATGGCAGATGTTGCATGCACATTCACTCAAGAACACTGTGCCACGCGTTTAGCTCTCCATGCATATTGTGGCTGTGATTCAACAAGTGCTTTTAAAGCAAAAGGAAGATGAATACCATCAATACTATAGAGAAGAAACCAGTACTTGTCCGATTGCGAAACTCAAGAACTGCTCCAGATGACCTCATAGCTGACCTTGAGGAGCTCACTTGTGTATTATATAGCAGACACAGCTTCAAAGAAGTCGACAAATTAAGATTCTTCATGATAAAGTCCAAGTGTGCAAACGAGCTGCTCAATGCTACTCACAATGTCGATATGTAGGCATTGCTCCTCTCCCCCCCCCCACTCCCTCCACCCCTGTAGGAAATGCTTAGAGCTATACATTCGAAAGGTTCATTAGCAGGTTGTTTCATGCGATATGGAAAAACACGCACATTGCGGAACTAGAGATTCCTGCAGCAACAAATGGCCATGGATGAGCATACGTAAATGGAAAGCTTCTGTGGATAAAGGGTGAGATTATACCACAGCAAATGTTTGACGTTCTTCAGGCGGCACTACAGAATGTGCGTAATGCGGGATGCTACTGAGACCTTATCTGAAGATAGCAACACTGATAACAATGAGTGTTACTTAGAATGTATTAACCTCTTCTGCATAATGGGCCTTTCCAGTTTATGCATCCATCATATGACGTCATAATAAATTACGCGACTGTATGATGATGCCATAATCAATTACAGCATGAATGACTCAATTTAGTTCATCGTAAACACTTAATAGTCCAGCACGTTGTACGTCTGTTGTACTACGTCGATTGTTTGTCTTTGCTATTTAATAGGCATGCTGTTGAATATTTTGAAACTAATTTGACTAGGCGCTGTTGCTATCACAGGCAGCAACAACACCCAATCAAATTAGTTTTAAAATATTCAACAGCTTACCTGCATAGTTTTCTGGAAATTGATAGTCAGGGAGTTCAGGGATTGATCCCAACACGAGCGTGGTGTGGGTGGAGCTTAGCTAAAGGTGGTCGAGGCATAGCTAAACTGCATAGGTCCATTGGCTATTCATCAAAATGTTCAATTAGTCCGTTCCTCTACATTGATTTTTCGATCCTATTGTAGAACACATATGATGCAATATTACCTTAGTCGCAACATGATATAACCTTGATATAATACCAATGACGTCATATTAAATCATGTTGTCGTATATCGCACCTGTCTGTCCAAATCTGACACGAAATTAACAGCCCAATATTGCCACGTGCAATGCAGAAAGCTCTGCCCTCACATGGCCCCGATCAGGGACACGTGCTCACGTTGTCGTGGTAAATCTAACAGACAAACATAGAGGTCAATGTGATTCAACACGCACGTGTGTTTCTTGTGTATCGTTCTCTTCGTCAGGAACTATCTTTATTTTTGCTGGGAGAAATACTACGTACAAACCTCTATGCATTAGCAGCTGAATCTGTTATTTCGGCATTATGTGAGCTAAAGTTTAGCTATAGCACAAGTTCATACGACATTTTCAGCACCCCCCCCCCCCCCACAACCCAACCCCACCCCCTCCCCCTTGCTCATCCTTTCCTAATATAAGATTAGTTAGAGAGTTGATTCATCCAGTTATAGCTATGAAGCAACCATTTTTATCTACGCTCCACCAACGCCTTGCCTGGTTAAATTAGTTTCAAAATATTCAACATAATCTTAAATAGTAAAGTCATACAAGTCTTATAACTTGGCGGACTATTAACCATTCATGACGGACTTAATTCCGTCATTTATTACGTCATTGGTTATGACGTCAGCTTACACTGGACGCAGTTGATTATGACGTTATATCATTGATCGATAGACTGGATTCATCTATTGTGAAGTGCTACCATCAACTATAGGCCATGATGATCGGTTTCTTATTATGAATCATTTTTATGACAACTGCTACTGTTGGTAACTCTACGATAATAGCAGATTTCGTTAATACCATGCCAAACATTGACACAATCTAGCGTTTACAGGCTACTGTTAAACGTCGCATATTCTGACAGCAACATAAGTGTTCATTGCGAACAATAGATGTTTGAAAAGACGTATATTGGCCTACTCGGCTTATGTACACTTCTATCCCAATGTCCAGTTTGCAAGTAGTGATGCTGTAGATTCCTTAGAGAGTAGCATCGTACATGAATATCATCTGGAAAATTAAACATTTCCTGACAAGAGTCACTTTCTGACAGGAGACACTTTCTGATACGAGACACTTTCTGACAGATGATACTTTCTGACAGGACGCGAATTCTTATTATAATAATATCATTCTTTCATGGCGCTATGGTCCTGTAAGTCATGACAATGACGCCAGATCTGAACTGCTATGGACAGTTGACCCTGACAATGACGTCACATGTTGACCTTCATGAAGATGTGTCATCTCAGATGCTCTCTTATCTTCATTTGGTCTCATACGCTTTACTTGCATTAATTGACTGTCTAAAATGATGTTAATATATCTGCCTGCTATCGTAACCTTTTGCCTATTACGAACCAGATACGACAAATTCTTTATGATGCATACTGTGTTCAATATTTTGAAACTAATTTGACTGGTAGCTATTGTTGCTATATACACCAACGGGTTTCTGTCAAATTGGGTTCAAAAACATCCAACGGCTATCCAGCATGCTTATCTTGAAATTGAGACAATGGGATTTCAAAGGTTAACGTGCTTCTAATGATAGAAGTCATAGTCTAATAGGAGACACTTTCATACTTATGCTTTTAACCCTTTCAGTGCGACACAGATCATTGAGGAAATCTTTTGCCATTCAAGGATCATCCTGTTGAATATCTGCTAACTACTTTGATTGACCGCCGTAGAGTCAGCAGCTGTTTCCAGACATATAAGTTTCAAAATATTCAACAGCTTATCTATATAGTTGCTTTGAAATTGAGATTCAGGTGTGTATGATTTGTAAAACCAGAAATCAGTGTGCACTATACCTTGTCAATAATTCATTGAATAGACGCATCAATCATTCGCGACAGGCTGTTTGAGGTGCATTAAATTTCACACTAATAATTGTAATAGAGACTGAGAACTTGACAACTGTGCCAGTGTGGCCATTTGACTAGCTATAGCGACGGCGTGGTGGGATAGGGTGTGGTGTACGGCTATAGCTAGCTTACTACAGCAGAGAATGCTAGACTATGTGACTAACATGGTCACGCCTTAACAAACCTAGTTAGTGCCACAATGCACAGAGCCGAGTGTTTTTGTGAGAACATGGCTGATGTATGCTGCTGCAGTCAAATATATCCGTAGCAACTTATGGGTAGCAGTGATTGCAAAATGAAATCTTTTTACATAAAATTAATGCGTCACCTGATTTTGAATAACCAATACAAACTTGGGCTGGTGACATGTGGCCCGACAATAGGATAAATGGGGGAGATACCCATGGCGAATATGCCTTGTGATGAATATGTTGTGTGGTGGAGTATTAACGTACGGTACCAACTTTCACGCTAATCACCTGTAAACAATAATAATTTCTAGTTCTCAGTTCAACGAGGTGGGTAAATTTACGAGTAAATTAGACAACTGAAAAATGTAACGGAGCATCCAATGTTTACTCAACTTATGATTAGTATAGAGGAAAACAATCATAGCCAACTAACAATTAATGAAGTCACCGACAATATGGCCAAAATATTTAAACACGCAGCAATCCAAAATTTTGGTACGGTGGTGAAGTTTAAGACTGAAAGGAAGAAGTCCGACAAGGCATGGTTTAATCCTGAATGTCACCGTGCGAGGAAGAAATATACTAACGCTAGAAAGACATACCAAATAAATAAAAATGATAACAACAAAGATACTATGATCAATGCTAGTAAAGACTATAACAAAATAATGTCCAAATGTATCTCAGAGTACAAATTTAAATCAAGAAATAAAGTAAGGGAAGTGCGGTCGAAAGACCCCCAACGCATACTGGAATCTAATTAGGCCAAAAAAGAAGACTATGTACAGAAGAACTGGAAGATCTCTATGAGTATTTCAAAGATATTAACGAAAATGAAATAGTAAACGAAGCCGAACCCACCCCCGACCTTATGGCACAAGATACAGATATGGAAAACCGAGCATTAATGCCCCCAGAGACATGGACCCATGGAATTATCATACCAATCTATAAACAAAAAGGCAACCCAAATGAACTCCAAAATTATAGACCCATAACGCTCCTAAGCTGTCTAGGTAAATTATTTGCCTCTGTTATTTGCTGCAGAATAAACGACTTTATGGAAAAACACACAATACTCGCTGAAAATCAAACGACTTTCAGGGAAGGCTATTCGACGATGGATCACATATTCAGCTTGACATCCCAAATAGAAATCCTTAAAAGAAAACGAAAACGAATATTTTGTGCCTTTATTGACTTCGCAAAGGCGTTTGACACAGTCTGGAGAGACGGACTGTGGCAAAGATTACTTAAACACAATATAGGGGTAAAATAGTTAAGGCTATATATAGTATGTATAGCTGCAAACAAGTCGAACTCCAGTATGACGATTTAGACCTTATAGTTCTCATTAAACTCCTAGTGCATTTGTACGCTGATGATACAATCCTTATTGCAGATGAAAAGACGAAATTCGAGAAATTACTTACTACCTTGGAGCATATACAGACCAATGGAAACTAAAAATAAATATAGATAAAACCAAAATTATGATATTCGGTGCCTCAAAACGATATTATAATAAGCTTAAATTCTACCTGCATAATAAAGAAATAGATATCTGCGATGAATATAAATATCTAGGAATCTTACTTTCTCAAAATGGCAGATTATTAAAGGCCCAAAAACATATATCTAAGAAAGCATGCAAAGCATCATACACACTATTAAGAAATTCACGCAAACTTGATCTACCTATTGATTGCCAACTAAAATTATTCCACCAGCTGGTGGAACCAGTACTGCTATACGGGGGTGAAGTTACCGGTATAGAAGATGGCGACCAACTTGAAAAAGTTAAACTTGATTTTTTTACGAAATGTACTAAAAGTCAAACGCTCCACACCTAAATACATGACATATGGGGAAACAAGGAAAATGCCAATTAAACTTGAAATTAAACACCGCATAATAACCTATTGGTTAAAAATTGTCACAGGTAAACAAAATAAAATATCTGCACTAATTTACAGATACATGTTAACTAACTACACCAAAAATAACACACGGTATAAGTGGCTGGAAAATGTTAGAAATATCTTAGACTTAACAGGAAATAGTTATCTCTGGATTGCACAAACTGCACACAACGTTAAATTAGAATCAAATAAAATACACCGAGTACTAAAAGACTAAGTTAGGCAACAATAGAACCGTGAAATACAGAACTCATGGAAGGGGAAATCATATAATGCTTTCAAAACACAGCTAGACACAGAAAAATATTTATCTATACTAGGGGATTACAACAGGATTACATTATCACGATTCAGAACATCAAATAACTACCTACCGATAGAGACAGGAAGATGGGATGGGGGCCACACGGGAGAACGGAAAATGTACTATATGCACACAAAATGACATAGGTGATGAATATCATTATATCCTGACGTGTGCATTTTTCAAAGATAAACGAAAGGAACTACTCCAAAAATACTACTATACCCTGTCAAGCTACGATGATTTCTCAAAACTTTTCACATCGAAAAACCACAAAGTATTAAACAAACTCTGTAATTTTATCAGAATTATCTTAGAACAGTTCCCTAGCCGCCGTATACAACAACAGCAGCTGCAACGACGACGACGACGACGACGACGACGACGACGACGACGACGACGACGACGAAAATGGCAATGATGGGAAGAAAGATGATGGTGATGACGACGACGAGGATTATGATGACGATGATGATGATGATGATGATGATGATGATGATGATGATGATGATTTTTACTAAATAATGATAATAATAATAATAATAATAATAATAATAATAATAATAATAATAAAAATAATAATAATAGACGATAATTTAATTACTTATAAACCCTTTCTATAGTGTAAAATATTTATTTAATATCTTTTCCCTCATGATCAATGTAAAATTGATCTGAGTGTAATAAAGTTCAATTCAATTCAATTCAATTCAATTGAACCATGACCGTAGACAGTCATTAGGTACTTCATATTGTCTTTGTGGTTCATCACATGCAGCACGGATTTAGAATTGTGGGTCCATGTGGCACACGCCTCTAAGGTGGGGTCCGATCGAGGATGGTCCTCCCGTTAATCGGAAGGTTTTGGTGTTCTTTAAACTTCTTCCGTGTGAAGATCTTGAAATTTAGATATCCTTGAAGTGCATCTCTTGTATTTTGGAGATAAATATGGACTTTCGGTTTTGTTTAAAATTATTGCATTTTACCAAAATTATCTGACTAACTATCTCTAGTAATACAAAGTAGCGTCTATTTCCCAATAATAAGTTTGCTTAAGTGTCTTAGAAATGCATACTAATTTTTTGTGGTAATCCTTATTGTAAGGAATGGAGTGTCATTTAACAAACATGGTGTCGTAGAATCCTATTTGTGAGCAGTCTCCCACAGAAACAATGCGCCCACAAACATCGACAAGACGCGACCATGTAAATCTAATTCTTTCTGTACCATTCTGTACGCCGTCAGACATGCACAAGAACGGAACTGGAAGTCAGTCCGGCGATGTGACAGTGTCACGTGTAAAGTAGTTGCGCATTCCTACGCGGACGCCCACTGCTGGCACGTTCTCGCGTCGACACGTGCCTTTGACAGTATAAGTAACGTAGAAACTTCCTAAGAATCTATTTCATGCTGGGGGAATGCGTGGATGACACGGCAGTATTTGTGCGCAGGAGACAAGTGTATATTTGTAGTTTGAATTGGTGTGGCTTTCACCGCTCTAATCCCTCGACTTCGCTCATTGGCAATGGCTCGTGAAATGCACTGGTCAAACATGCAACCATTGATGAATGTATGTTTGTGGATCTTGACCTGTGGTCTATACCAATGACCAGTAGGTAAATAGGTGAAAATAAGTCTGAGGAATTTGAACTCTCAGTTTATTATAAGCGCGTTCACACGACAGCTATTCTGCAAACAATTTCGCAAGATTACGCAATAAGGAAAATAGAGGGTATTTCTAGCTATACCTCGCTCATTTCTAGCTGGTCTCCTCCCGGAAAGAACTTTTAGTAAAACTGGTTACAAACTATTTAAATTAATGCCTTGAAATTGAGATAGCATATCAACAAGGTATTGGCTGGTATGCCAGGTGTACAGTACATAGATATGTATCGTGAAGTGGCTGAAATATGCCAGGTTCGATCAGTATAATTTTTTCAGAGCGTGCGGGTATCATATCCGCGTGGTTCGCGTTTGGAATCTTTATTATTATTTTGTTTTTGTCACCCTGATATTTGACGCTTAGCTCCAAAAAGTGGCCCAAATCTGCTGAGCCACACAAGTAAGCTTCCACCCCAGTTTGGGCAGGATCTCTCCAGTAGAAACGGAGTTATTGCTAAATGTGTCTTTCGGGCACATGGTTTTCAAAATAATCGTTTTAATCAGGTCACCATGGCCTTGGGCTTTGGTCGTTTAAGCCCACCTTTAGTACGCATCTTCCGGACTCTAGGCATAACCTTCCACCTAAGTGTCCGGTCAAGATATTTCCATTAACACCAGAGTTATAGACAAATGTGCCCGTCATGTGAATAGTTTGCAAAATAGTCATTTTAATATGGTCGCCATGACCGTGACCTTTGACCTTTCGACGCCAAATTTATCACACATTTTCAAAACTCCGTGTGCCAGGTTTCCTACAAGATTGATTACTGTATACGAAAGCCCGTGAAACTACAGCCGAGAATAAGCCTTTATGACTGACTGACTGACTGACTAAGTGTGTCATTAAGTGATCGACACTGTAACTAACTAACTAACTAACTAACTAACTAACTAACTAACTAACTAACTAACTAACTAACTAACTAACTAACTAACTAACTAACTAACTAACTAACTAACTAACCAACTAAATAACTAACTAACTAACTAACTAACTAACTAACTAACTAACTAACTAACTAACTGCGACACCTGTGGGCGCAACACCCTCACCCCAGCCCACCCCCCCCCCCCGCTTAAAGGGGCCCCCAAAATTTAGCAAATAATAAACCTTTAATGATGAAACCGCTGAACAAGCTACTGTTCATTTCAAGAATAGGATCGATGTGAATTATTGCTGTCGAAAATAACTACACCTCCCAGCAATGCTACTCAAAAAAACAGACAACAGCCTGAAACAACAAATCAACCATAATAGTATTGTGTCGTCTAAGGCTGTTGCCTTCTTGATGAGTAGCATTGCTGGGAGGTGATGTCATACTATAGATGCCCAAGCTCAGAGGTAAGTGGAAGACTAAATTCAGAATGTAAGTAAAATAATTGTGTGAAACTTATTTCAAATAGGTTTCGCACAATTATCAAATAAATTCAGTAAAAGTCAATTGCCTATGCCAAGCCTGTAATATTTTGATATGTGCATAACACCGTCTAAAATTATTGTTTTTATGTGTATGTGTGTGTGTCATATGATATTTATCATATATGCCATAATATCAGCTATATCATACATAACAAGAAGTAAAGAAAATACGTATGTCTATACATGACATGGCCGATAGTATGGCATAATATCAGCTCTATCATAGCAACACACCTCAAAATAATGCTTATGATGGAGAATATCAGCTAATATTATAAACAAAATTTAACATACTAAAATGTTTGTAATATTGCTTTGAAATTATTTAGTTTTCCTAATTATTTTGGGCATGGAGAGGCTTCGGCCATTCTATATTCTTGCTTTACTGTGTTCTTTGTTTCATTGTTATTGGTTTTAACCCTTTAGTGACGAAATTTTATCAAAAAATTAAAATATTTGCTTATCGAATGTCTACTTGCAAGCCAAGTGAAGATTATTTTTTTTAATTGACCATCGGAATGACTGGCTCGGTTACTCAGGAAAAGAATAATATTATCCTCAGGACCCTAATAGACGCCCGTTATTACCCTCTAAAATGCACTCTAAGAGCATCTCGATTTCAAAGTTTTCTTGGGGAGGACCCTCGGACCGCCCGCCTAGGTGTGTACAGGCCCTTCCCCAAATATGTACAGCTGAGCATGGACGGCGGTTTATTGAGCTGCTACCGCAGCTAAAAAATCATTCAGATCCGCTGCAACGGTAATGCGTTTGTATATGAATAACAGTTAACATATATACGTTTATTGACCTCGTAAATTAGGCATGCACGCATTATTGTATTAATAATATAAATATGTCAGTGGCAATGGAGTGGTCTCTCTTGAGCAGGCTGAATAGCGACGCCATTTTGTATCGCCTGACAGTTGACCGCAACTATATCTAGCAACTACCCAATGTCAACTATATTGGTAATTTCTCGAGTGTGATGATCGATTATGTTTAAACAGTGTATATAGCAAATGATTTGAAACTAAATCCTGCAAAACGATTAGAGTAGTAAACCTTCAATCGCAATAGATTGACAACAATAATTTATCCTCCCGGTAGATATGGGCATTGAGTCGGGTTGTGTGGCTGTTCAAATAGGATAGAGGGGCTTCTGTTACGGATTTGTAGATCACTACGTGACACGGCATCGTATGCTTAGCTCAGAATGAGCATAAGTGATTAACATTATTTAAAAAAAAAAAATCGCATTATATTTTTGCATATCTGTTTTAAAATGGCAGCTGCACGGTGGAGCAATACTGACGATGTTAATCTATTGTCAGCTATAGGCAGGCTTTGTTGTATTAGCCAATAGCCATTGAATCGCTTGATTTGCCAACTTATATAGTGTCGCCTCGTGCCCATCTATGTTATGATCCTTGCTATCTTACTGGGAACAGCCCATCGGGATAAAGGGATGCGATCAACGACTAGACGACTCGAAATAACTGCTGGCCTCAAAGAGACTTAGGTTTATCTGCCGAGCATAGTCCAGCAGTTATACCTCGAGTTGTACGTAAGACCATAGCCACTGTAACGGCCAATGTCATGATAACGGGCGCTAACACGCCAGTTGGGTCTGCCATTGGTAACGTCCACCTGCGCTCTCTCTCTCTCTCTCTCTCTCTCTCTCTCTCTCTCTCTCTCTCAACACTTTCCTAATCGTTCCTCTCATTAATAGCTAGGAAATCATTCTCAACTACAAATGGTTCAATGCCGTCTCCAGGTGCTGAATCCCATCATCAACCACCTTCCATGTCTGAATCTGTCTGACATATGTTCACCAATCTATGGTGTGACTGTCATATACGAGTGACAAAGTATATAATAAGTCAAGCAGCAAGCTAACCGTAACCATTGCAGGCTACACAACTAATAGGTTCTATGGTAATTCCACATCAACTGTCTGCTGTCGATAATTTGTTCCCTGTCAGGGTAATTCTACACTAACAAGTGCTAAGAGCACTGGAAAAATTAATATCATTTAGTAGACTTAGACCTGCCAGAAGTGACATAGCATTAAGCTATCTATGGGGTATTATACAGGGCAGTATTAAGGCACAAGTGCTCACTCCACCAGTCCCGATGCTAACCTGATTCTATAAAGCATTAAGATTAAACATCCAGGCGAAGACCGAACATCCTTCAAGTGTGACATATGGCTGACATTCGTCCCATGATGTGGGATATCAATGCCATGTACACTGACCCGGATAAATGACATTAATTTCACTGTTATGCAAGACCATTCCAAAGAACAATGATACGCCCAATAAACCTGTGATTAGAGTATTAAATGCCTCACGCAAAAATACAATTCCTTGTTTATGACCGGTTTTAACCCTTTCGTGATGAAGCCGGCCAAAACCGGCCTCTGTAGCGGTTTTGAGTAATGTCAATTTACAGGCAAGGAGAAGGCTATTTTTGAAATTTTACCACTGAAATGACTGGCTCGGTAACCGAGCCTGTCATTACAGTGGTAAATTTTCAAAAATAGCATCCTGACATGTATAATGTGCGTGATTTTCTCAAGTGATATATCTCAGGATTCGTAGTGATTACAAGAAGCCGACGATATTCACTTTTTCAAGGAGGGGATGGGTGGGCTAGGTGTGGGGTGAGTGAGGTGGGTTGGGGGGGGGATTCTGTCACATGAATTAACGTCAAATTAAACAATTCCTATATTTTCTTATAAAGGAAGGTAACCTCTGATTTCTTGAGATTCCCAGTAATCGTTCCTGTTCAACATTAGCAAACAGTTACGCTCTTCTTCCAGGTGAATATTAACTAACGGCTGCTCTTTCCTTCCCGATGAACGTTAGCAAGCGGATATTCTTTCTTGCATCATTCCCTAGCAACATGGGCTGAAGTCCCGACCACATATGCATCATGACATCCACATCTTATGACACTATGATAACGTATTTCTAGCAATAGATGGCGCTTTGACTCTTCATTCATGAAAGTGACCAGAACAAAGAGCAATTCTTCATCAAATCAGTAAATGACGACTGAAAGGGTTTGCCAACATAAAATAGACTTTTTGGCAGATGAAATTTCAGCAATAGATGCTTGTCGAAAAATCAATTCACGGATCCAGATGATCAGTCATTATATCCCATGTTACGTGATCCCAAACCACTGTAAACACCAATCGAAACAACTGCAGTTGAAACGGCACAATAGACCGTGAGAAAGGGACGTGCATCTCGGCCTGACTACGTCAGCAATGAATGAACTGTTTAAATATGTATGTGATCTCCGAACCAATCACAAACATTAACATGAGCAATTAGTACAGCAGGTTTTAAATGGTAGTGTTCAACTCAATAGGCAGACCATGCCACGCCAGTTGCGACTATGTTCGGTATAAGGGCTAGTGTGGATGTACACTTTGAAAGTCGTACACATGTTTTTGCAGTTCGTTAAATAGAACCAGCCTGAACCCCATATTATTTTTATTGTTATTCATATATAATATATAGTCTGGGTACTTTTAAAAAGCGCCCCTTAAAGAAAACTGAAAAGATAATAGTATATGCGTGCTTATAGACCACCTACCCAGCACTTTTTATTTTTAGGAGTTTTTTTTATCATTGATAGACATGGTAATTAAAGAATTAAAGCTCAAAAGTGGTGCCAATAGACCAATATATGCAATTAACATTTGAAAATGTAAAATTGATCAAACTGACATTAGTGATCATATCAGAAATGAGTCAGAAACATTTATGCAAACATTCATTAGTTCATTAACTCTGAGGAAGGCCTCTTTAGGCTGTGTTCTGTCTCGTACACTGGAGAACATATTTGATGAATGTGGCTCGAGCTTGGAAGGAATAGATATACACTGACAGAAGACCTGCTATTCGTCGCGTTATCAGGTCGATCAATTCGTCAGATCTCCGAGACCGTGCGCCATCTACTCATCCCAGGCA
The DNA here is from genome assembly GCA_034401795.1 of Chaetoderma sp. LZ-2023a. Classification (NCBI taxonomy): domain Eukaryota; kingdom Metazoa; phylum Mollusca; class Caudofoveata; order Chaetodermatida; family Chaetodermatidae; genus Chaetoderma; species Chaetoderma sp. LZ-2023a. The sequence goes on along the minus strand of CM067369.1, from coordinate 220,412,527 downwards.
TACAATATCAAGATCGATGTGAAATGTGTTTAACCTTAACGAGTATGCGTGCTAAAGCCGGTGGCCGATTCATAGAGGAACTACAACCAGTACTCGAATGCGGTCATTCTTTCAACATAGAGCCGGTTGTCAAAGATATAATGGTTTCCTAAATAAAAACTTTCGGAATGGGGTGTCAACGGTACACACGACAGAGACTTGAAGCCAAAATGGAAAGATATTTCTACAATCAGTTTGAGTTTTTCAACTTCATCAACCCAACTAGGATAGGTAAATAAGCCGATCCTTAAATGTGCAGGATATGGTAAATACATCGGCTGTCACGCTTAGATGTTAAGTTGCCGCGTATATTCCATGAAAGACTGCGTTACAATACAGCTCTCGTGTGTCATTCACTGATTCAGAACAGATATTGTACACAGAGCAAACGGTAAACACGTGCTGATATATCAATAAAACATGTTGAGGTCGAGGTAGACAAAGAGCTGTTCAACAAGTTTGTCCATTGGATTCTTTCACCACAACCAGCAGATGTGTTGACGATGTATACCTGTGAGATGTCAGTGGCAATGATCCCTCTACTCATGGACAAGTCTTGGCAGTATACAATTTAATACATGTGTATCACGGTGACGATACAAGACTCCAGAGCATATTGGGATAAATGTTAGAGCTCATCAGCATGAGCATGTCAAAGGTTATACCCACGTATAAAGAATGCATGCCCCTGGGAAAAGCAAGTTCTCTCTGATAGGGTTGTCATTCCAATGAATGTGGTACTCAGCAGATTCATCCGTATATCTGGGGATGAGTTCAGACAGGACACGTCAAAGGACACTACCATGATGTCGTGAAGATGATTTTTATCAGCCTGCAACATAAATCGCAACCGGGTTGTTTGGTGACGCACCAGACACCTGTGCTAACTGCAAGCGGACAATGCTGCTTAATAGACATGAACATTGCCACATTTTCATAAGTTCAAATGTGGGTGGTAAGTAAACAGACCCATTGCGTCTCATGGTCAATGTTAAAGTAGATTGGTGTGATGCATGCACGTGTGAGCATGCTAGTAGATCCAAGGCTACAGACAGAACCTTTATCATACTCAGATGTTGCCTCTAAAATGTTTAATGCATACTTTCGCTGTGCAGAATTATCAATAGTTTCCGGATGGATTATATACCACATGAACCAGTAGTGAATTTGAAGTCCATTAAACAGCCAGGATTATTGTCTAATGGCACTAAGCACATCAACAAATGTCAACACAATCTACATTATGATGACGCAGTTTCAAGGAAACATCAACACCATGCATCTACACTATTTTTGTGTAGTCGCTGCTAGATTATATTGCTGCCAAGCATAATGGCAACAATAGCATTAAACTGGGGATATTCACTGCGATGCTTTACATAGATTCCATATGTAATCATGTGAACTATATTATTACAATATTAGTACGATATGGCACCATTGACGTAGTTAACGGGCACCTGCTCTTAGGAAATCCACGACACAGATAGAGGAATTAGTGTTTGACTTCTATACATCATACCACGAGACTTTTTGATGGCATATGGCATGACATATGGACAATTTCTAAAAGAAAAGATTGTGGCAGGGTCAACATCTGTTTATCAATGATAAAACCATTCATTGGTACTACTTATTAGCACATTTGAACGCTACTGTAACATCATAACATAGATAATGAGCACATCAGAGTCATCTTCTTGCGGTGAGAATACCTCAGGATGAGGCAGAAGGTTTGGTAGATATTTTAAGTGGTAACGGATAGAATGGCCATTCTGTTTATAATTTAATCCGAGGCATCAAAAATAGAACATGATCATATTGAATAAGACTGCAACATCAAATGCGCCAGAATAATTCAATTTCACATTTGTGGCATGTGGAAAGGTGAAGAGCAAGAAGTGCCCACATTCATTTCGAAGGATTGCTATCAAAGAATGTTGAATCGTTGATACATTATCTACGTAAGTAAGCTGCATGGTTATACTAGCTCAGAATAGAGATGTGGACATTAAATATGAAGTGGCCTAAGTGTCATTACCCTTGTTCAATTTTGACGGATCTGCTAGAAAGACTAATAAAAATATGAATGCACCATGGGTAGAACATGACAGAGGAATACAAATGCCTGTGTCATCTTATCAGAAAACTGTGGGTGTAATTGACCTTATGGTGATGTTGCGGATGACATCCACTGAGACCAATGGCGGTGGAACATTTGGAAAGCTTTCGAAGAAACATTGGCGTAGACGTCATCATGTTAGGCTGGACATGATTTAGTGTAAGATGGAAAGGGAAAGACTTAAGTTTTTGGGCAATATACCGCACATGCTATGGACAACAAACCGTGTGGAAAAGGTATATTAGTGTTGTTGCCAAATATAGCTGCCATGATTCCAGAGGGCTAGAGCTTTAAACATGATGCTTATGATTGAGCATGAGAAATATTTTAATACCCAAGGTGGCCACAAATAGCTAAGGCGGCATTAATATATTCAAATATTCTTTATTTCGTGGCAATTCATTAATAATTTGCCGCAATATTGCCATTAAATTAGCCAATTTTACACTCATTATATTAAATTTGTTTATTTTATTACTGACCTATTAAAAGTATCCATGCATCAAATTGCACTGCATTCGATCTGTTACCCTAGAACCAAAATAGCTATATATGTAGCAACATCACGGCACTATCCTAATTTTTCCATCTGGTGGGTAGAGCATTATATAAAACTATGGCAATTTTCTGACCTGACTCCTGGACTAAAATAACTAATAATAGTCACTAAATAAGAGATTACAACTCATCGCCTCTCCAGTTTTGTCCTATTTGAAACATTATATTGATTTTTCGGATTTCTCGGATTTTATTTTTATTTTAAGGATTTTTCCAATAATGACCACAGTTGTGGAATCTTAGTATACTTACGCCATTTCTTGTGATAAAATTCGCTCCAAATCGAACCAGAAGTTCCCAAGATTTTCATAGATCCACAATTTGATTTCATCCGGATCCCATTTTATCCGGATCACGGTCAATGGCTAATGGTCCTCTTTCAGGATGATATGTTAGAATTTAGGCTAAATCGGATCAGTAGATTTTAGAAACAGCTCCGGAAACTTCGAAACATGACGGTGATATTTATGAAGCAGCAACGTTTCCGTAATCACCTATTCTTACATTGCTTTATTGTATTAGACATGGTTGTCATTTTAAAGGACATCTAACCTCATCTCTCATTATCTATTCAGGTGATCTACTATGCCACCCATAAAGTATGCAGGTAATTGTAAGCTTTTTATCATTCCTCTAAAGAAAGATATCCAAGATTTAGGAGCTAAATGTTGGTACATTCTACACCCTCTGATGGCTGTTATGATTTTCTTTTCAACCAATCAAAAAAAACCTAGCGTGCCCGCCTCGGTATACACTCTCGGTCATAGAGGTGCCAGCTATAATTTGGCAATTTCGTCATGCAATCATACAGGTAGGCTGTTGAATATTTTGAAACTAATTTGACTGGAAGTTGTTGCTGCCTATGGCAGCAACAACATCCAGTCAAATTAGTTCAAAATATTCAACGTGATAAGTATTACATACTAAAGAATGTAATGCATTGGCACTTGCATGACATCACGTACTATCGCTTGAGGAGACAAAATGGTGGCTATCAATATTACAAAACAGATACTTGTGATACAGATTTAAGGGAATGTGACAGATTATGAATGATATGGAATCTATAAAGCATACTCTATCGGTGCAATACAACATCTGAGATGAGATTAGCATTCCTTTAACTTACAGGCAGCTCTGATTGAAAGAAACAAATAACATAAAGGGCACGTTTGTGTAGGTACATATTTATTTCTTTATACCCCGTTAAATTATACAACAATGCTAATGAGGAATGACAATATTTCATCATATGACATAGTATTAATTAATTAACTAATTAAATAATTAACTGTATGACATGTGTATTTAAATTACTAAACAAAAGGACATCACGATGTGGCAGTAATTCTATAGAACTACACTGTTCAACAAATCATACAATGCAAATCAATAGAACGATCCATTTTGTGCTATGCTCCGCCAATTTGTAGCTATGTCCCGCCCATCTTTAGCTATGATACGCCAACTGTTGTACTAGCAATGGCTAAATCCTCTATTTAAGCTCTGTCCACGATTTGCCCGTGTTAGGGGTCGATCGAACCCTGAACTCTCTGAATCTCACTTTCAAGAAAACTATACGGTATACTGTTGAATATTTTGAAACGAGTTTGACAGGGTGCTGTCGCTGCTTATGGCAGCAACAGCATCCAGTCGAATTAGCTTCAAAACATTCAACAACATGTTTATTAAGTAGTAAAGAGATACAAATTCGCCCACATGACGGATTAAGAGAGTTCCTAACGGACTTAGATACGCCATTCATGACGTATTTTAATTAAGAAGTCAGTCCACCTGTGACGTGCTTGATTATGACGTCATTTACTTGACTGACAAGTTGGATTCCTCTATTAAATCGATTTTAACACCTGAATTCCAGAATATCAATTTCAACGTAACAATACAGGTAAGCTGTTGATTATTTTGAAACAAATTTAACTATGTCAGCAACGGTTTCCAATCAAATTAGTTTCAAAATTTTCAACGGAATGTATATTAAATTGTAAATTCATCGAAGATATACTGATCAGCCGCGTACTATCGGGCCTATGGCCACGTTCATAACCGGAACTGCGTCATTTGGTTATGACGTCAGTTAACAAGTGATTATTTTTATTATGGTGTCAGATACTTGAGTGACAGATCGGATCCATGTAACATAGTTCAATTGAATATTTTTTAAATAATTTAACTGGACAGATACAAGTCAAAGCCAATTTAAAATATGCATCTGGTTAATAGAGGAATCCATTTCTAGCTATGCCCCGCCGATCTATAGCTTTACGCGCGTTGCTATCGATTTACATACTTTGAACCCTGACTTCCCAGAACCCCATTTTCAAGGTACCTATATAGGTAATCTGTTGAATATTTTGGAACTAATTTGACTGGGTGCTGTTGCTGCCTGTGGCAGCTGTACAGGCAGCAACGGCGCCCTGTCAAATTAATTTCGAAATATTCAGCACAATGTTTATTAAATAGTAAATCCATTAAAATCCCCATACAATTCGTACTTTTGACGGACTTCTCAAGCTTCATGACGTAGTATTGTCTACAAATTATGATTCAGGCGTCAACCTATAGGCCATATTACGACGTACGTCAATACCTGAGTGACATATTGGATTCGTCCATTACGTGTATGGGTACTTTACAATGGAGGTGCTAGGTTTCAAGCGTGAGTCGTGAGATATTGAAACCTCAGACATTTATTATAATAGACCGTTCCGGTTTTAGCTATGTCCCGCCCATCTCTAGCTAAGCTCCATCTACACCTCGCTCGTGTTGGGATCAATCGATCTCTGAACACTCCCAACTATCAATTTCCAAAAAACTACACAGGTAAGCTGTTGAATATTTTTGAAACTAAGGCAGCAAAAGCGCCCAGTCAAATTAGTTTCAAAATATTCAACAGCATGTTTATTATATAGCAAAGAATTACAAAGACATACAATTCATACAGCGTGTCGGACTATTTGAGATTTGATGACGGTTTATATATGGAACCATTTGTGACGTAATGATTGTGACGTCATCATACACGCGCGGAGCCGATTGTGACGTCATACGAGGTCAGATGATGGATGGATACTCTGGAAAGGTGAATTGAAGTTAGGCATAGTCCAAATAAATATCAGCGCAGTTGAAATATGTTGCTATTTATACGAGCAATTGCTTTTCTTAGATAGCAAGAGCTTTCTAGAACATATTAACTGAATGTCTGAAACCGAAAGACCAACTACTATAATTCGTTTATTGTATAATAAATATCATGTTGAATATTTTGAAACTAATTTGACTGGAAGCTGTTGTTTGCTATGCCAGCAACAGGTTCATCTCAAATGTGTTTCAAAATATCAACACCTTTACCTCTACGGCTGTTTTGAAATTGAGATATTGGGACTCTATGGTTCAAGGTGTTAATAAAGATGTTAGGCCTATTGATATAAGAAACTGCCAAGTCACCGGTAAAAGATCAAAGAAAATGTCACTCAAACAGCAATGTGACATTTGACTCGTGCTCGGACGGATGCCATGATCAGATATATTGGCGTGCGGGAGTAAAGGGTACACTCATTGACTCACGAGGTACACAAAGATACAAACAACCTAATATAGCAACAAGTTCAAAAGTATGCCAAGTGACATCTACATTACGTGACTGAAATACACCGCGTGACTGCTATGTCACCTAATTGTTACAAGATGCACCAGTTTAGGCGCTTACCCGCGTAGGTGGGGATATTCTAGAGTAGATACAAGGGCTACCATCATACTCATACCGTTGTTGGTCGACTATGGTTCGTACTCGAGTATGAAGTTCGGTGAGTACGAGTCATGGCAATAAATACTATAGTATCTTGATGACGAGTCATGGCAATAAATACTATAGTATCTTGATGCCCTACCCCCGTAACCGCATAAACTCGCCCCATGTGAGGGCTACATAAAACGGCTTTTATACCGCGTAACTGATAATAAGACGTGACTTTGAAGCACGTGACTGCAACGCCAGAGACGATTTTCGGCGCTTACACGGTTGAGCACTCTAGGTCTCGAGCTACGCTTATGCCGTCGAGAGTTGATAAAGAAGGTATATTATGTGCCCGAGTAGGAAGTTAGGAACCCTGACGTTGGTGTGTTACTATGATAACTCAAGCAACCCCTAAACTCGTCACTCGCGGCTGATGCGAAATGCTACTGTGCATACCATAGAAATCTAATAAGCGTAGAATGTCTAAGCTCTTACCGTCACCATGGAACGCGTTGTCCCGACCTCCAGTGACGCGAGTTCAGTAAGATGCAACTGAGCATGTTCGGACTGGCTGACGCAGACGATCAGTAGCCTCCAAAGGTGAGAAAATTATCTTTTAGCAATTCCAAGAGAAATTGAAAAGACCTAAATAAATATAATTTTACCGTAAAAACTTGTAATTAGCTATATTAATCTGAAGCTTTATTCGACTACGTGATAGAGTTAGTAACAAAACATATTAGTTTGGAGACTATGATAAAATACTGAACTTAAATTCCACATTTTGAGAGGGTCATAGGCATTCTACGCTTATTAGATTTCTATGGCGCATATCATCTGATGCTTACACCAGGGGCGAGGTTAGCTGACTCCCTGGGTATGTATTCTAGAACATCCAGTCGCCTAAGCGATAAAAAGGGATGAAAGTCGGGGGTAAACTACATCTTGGGAAAATAAGGAAAAATTAGTTATCTCTCCGGGATGTAGAAATTGTTTGAGTGTAGCTTTCGTGGCCATCTCGCTCACTTCTCAGCACTAACTGACGGTCGCTGGCAACGTCACTCTGGTCAGTTCTTGTAGAGTCACGTGACAACATGGACTGGTAGACTGCTGGTATACGGTAGCCATCGTCTCGGTTCATGGTTGGTTGCTGCTTATAGATTTCTATGGCCTCTTTAACTTTCCGTTTAAATAAGTTTGTCCCGATGTTGATGACCGAGGCAATGCTGGCGGGGATCACGTGGCCAGTGGATTCTGTGTGTTCTGCCACAGCTGAGTTGGAATTGATTTTAAGATGTTCTTTGGCTCTGGTGCTGAGAGGCCTTTTGGTTTCGCCTATATATGTCCCTCCACATTGGTCACATTCAATCTTGTAGATGACTCCAGAGCGTCCATCTGTGGTCAGTTTATCTTTGGGTCTTACTAATTGTGATCTTAAGGCGTTGACGGGTTTGTGGTAAGTTTTGATGTGGTGCTGTCTGAAGAGTCTGCCAAGGTGTTCTGATAGGCCTTGGATGTATGGAAGTCGGACTAGAGGAAGTTTTTTTCATCCACGAAGTGTAACCGTTGGCTAGGAGAGACTGTTGGATGTGACGATGGAGTCTGTGCAGTGAAATAGAGTTCTGAGTGCTGGGGGCTTACTCTACCTCTTAAACACGTAGACCTGAATTTGGCGTTCCTCAGTGCTATGCCCTCTTCATGAATACGGGCCCTGACGTCTTATACAGATACGAAGGTGGACTTCAGCTCAAGTTCAATTTCTAGTAATGGTAATATGATGGTCTATAAATGCGCTGTTGTGAGCTATCAACGATCAAAAACAAAATATTATTCACACGATGACGTCAGACCATAACAATCATTCACGCGATGCCAGCACTCCGCGATTCTATGGAAAATTGAAAAAAATGAATTTCTGTGCCTAGATTTACTATTTAGGAATTCGAAAATACGTAAACAATATATTTTCTTTTATTTAAATTATATAAAAGCAGCATTTGGCGTTCTTCGATACTACTCTGTTTGTGTTCCCCTTTAAACATTTCAAACCTGTCTTAAGCAACCACCTTTAAGAGCACCACAATCAGTTACTGTTGAGACACCTGAAGACTTAATAATATAAGTCAGTTGCCAAAGGAACCAATGGCGTGTGTTTTTGGAGCCATCCCTTCAATGAACGCAGGCTACTGGCCCCGAAACTTGAGGTGGTCTCACAAACAGAGTATGTATGCCTGGCTTGGTGCTAACCTCTTAGTTCATTCACTGTCCATCAACAAGGAGCCATTTCTTCTAATCTAACGTCAATGGACCGTTCCAGTTTTAGCTATGCCCAGGGCATCTCTATCTAAGCTCCAACCACACCGGGCTTGTGTTGGGATCGATCAATCTCTGAACTCCCTGACTATCAATTTCCAGAAAACAATGCAGGTAAGCTATTGAATATTTTGAAACTAATTCGACTGGGTGCTGTTGCTGCCTATAACAGCAACAGTGCCCAGTCAAATTAGTTTCAAAATATTCAAAAACATGTTTATTAAATAACAAAGCCATACAAGTCGTCTCGGACTATTAAGCGTTAAAGACGGACTATTTCGAATCATCCATGACGTCACTTAGTTGATTATGACGTCATATGATGGATGGATAAACTGGAAAGGTGAATTGTGAGGACACGATCAATCGACATATTTTTATTATGACGTTAGATACGTGAGTCATAGATTGGATCCATCAATATGGCAGTAACTATGTAATAGAATGGATAGAGCCGATCTGGTACTCAACTATATGGCCTCATAAATGTTTACGTCACATGTAGGACAACGTCACCATCAAAATGGGTAATGATTAACGTATCAAGCTCCGTCATGAACATTGAATAGTCCGTCAAGTGTGCGAATTATACGTCTACTATTTAATAAAGAGTATGTTATAGGCAGCAAAACATCCAGTCAAATTCGTTTCAAAATATTCAACAGCTTACCTGTATAGTTACCTCGATATTGGTATTCTGGGAATCCAGGTTCGATCGATCCCAACGTGGGCAAAGCATTGGCAGAGGTTCGATAGACATGGGCGGGGCATGCGTAGAATTGGATCAATCTATGTAGAATGTTCTGTCTATAATTAGTTCATTCCGTTAAACACCCTGTTTTATCTGTCGTTGACGTGGCTGGTGTCGGGTAATTGGGCTTCGTGGTACAGCACGCGCACATAGCTGCGTAATGCAGTGCTTTATTCGCGTTTGAAAGTGCTGTAAATGGGTAGGGTGAATTTCCTAGTGTCAGTCCTGGTATCATCCCGTTTGGGTATGGCATTGTGAGTGCCATGCCCCGGCCAAGTGCCGAGTACGGGTATCTCAAAGATGACAGTGGCGGCATGGGCAGTAGAGAGGGGATGGGAGAGAATGCTGATTTGAACGCAGGGTTAGGTAATGACGGAGGTAGATAATGCGGGGTAACGGACGTTGATTGAAATAATGTAGCTGGTTGTATGGTCGGTGTGGTAACAGTGTTGTTATGGTTATTCAAAACTTGTTCTATAGCCTGCACCACATCACCATGACAACCCTGGAGGATAAGCTGTAATGTACTCCTCTTCATATGCGGAAATACACGACATAACATGTCCACGGGGGCACCGCGATTTGAAGGAGACCCACACGATCTCGGAGAATGACTAGCGATATGGTCTGTTCCCGATGACCCCACGTCGCTCAGGGGGCTGGGTGGTCCGGGCGAGTCCTTGTCCACGGGGGAACTGGATGATATAAGTGCTGGAGACAGTGACCTGACAGTGGAACTGGAATCCAAGATGGCCGGCGGAGAGTGACTAGACGGGGACTGACACTCATCATCTGGTTTCCAGCAGGAAAGTGGCTTGTGATCTGTTGAGAAACAGAAGTGTAAAAAGTTAATTGTATGATCATGTTTGTTATTCTTAAGTCCTCTAACCACTTACCAGTTTATCTTACCCTCTCTGTCCGCAGTGAATAGTGGCACGTCGTCTGTTTGTCCTGCTGGGTAACAGTTATCTAACATTATGGCTACTGTTACGCGACAGGCGCGCCCTGGGCGGATAAACCGTTTACTCATTTCATTCTATGTTAAATGATATTGAATGGTATTGAGATAAACCGCGTCTCTCTGGAAAATGAGGTGTATGAATCTTATTGTTGACCTATACAGCAAAAATGTTCAGTCAGTATTTTATAGGTCGACGGGTTTTTTTGTGAATTCAGTAGAATCGTCTTTCTGGAATTGCAAGACTCTAGTGAAACGGCTAACGGTCCCATAGTAACCCATTCCTCTCGCGACCTGCTGCTGACCAGTTACAGAACAGTTTATAAAGAAGGCGGAAACACGCGCCGGTTGTCCGTGAGATGTTTGCTTCTTAACAACACGTCAAGTGCCGTGTTTGTTTCTTCAAACGAAATTTTCTCCACTTATTAGAAAGAGAAAATTGCCAACATAATTCGGCGATTAAATGAGAAATCTTTTTATACAAATCGCCAACCGATTTGCTTCATTTCCGCTTAAGCTCGTGAAGGACCTTGCTCTATTTATTGTCATCGTGTAGGGGTGGCACTTCTATCGTAACGGACCAGTTCCCGGTTTTGGCAAGCTGTAATTCAGCAGGTCTGCAAGTGACATTTGGAAATAGCACTTCATACACCATACCATACTTGTCATCCTTTCGGCACGTTTGTCTTTGAATATCATCGCTATGAATATGGGCAATGAATGGCGATATCGGCAGCAATTGCACCCTAAAGATCCGATCTTTAGAGGCGCTATTGCTGTTTTGCACAGGCAGCCATCGGCAGTTGTCACCAAGTACACTTGACAAGCGCGATTAAGAGAAATTAATCCTATTTAATTTCGTCAAGTGCAACTGGAGCACCTATAACATTACGCTTTCTTGCTCACGTGCAGCCCGCACGCGCTAATGAGCAGCGTCTTATGCTTGAGCGCTCTGGCAAACAGAGACAGCGAGAATTGGTGAATAAGGCGGATCTATGCGGGTCGGAACCGAATTATTCACATGATGCTTAATAAATATAGCACCGGATCATATAATTCAAGTTGTGAAATGCAATTATTTCAGAACACACTAATAGAAGATAAGTCAATTACGTGCTAAATGATTAGGCTACTTTATAGGCTCAGTTATATGGCAGTTCGCTAACAGGCATATAAAATGGTCGGTTTTCTAACATTTTATTTATGTCGGTATGGATGGGCATTTTATTGTGGCCATGTGTCCCCAGACCTGTGCGACATTTGACGAAGTTCAAGTTTACCTCTTGCAAATATATACGAATTTCCCGAAATACGTATAGCCTACCCATGTCTAGTCTTTGCACGAGATATCAACGTACTTCGTTTAAAGCGAATTCGAGCAGAGGTTTGATATTAATCTATGCACGTCAGTGTCATGCCAAACACAACTTAATATAACCAAGCCACATCAAAATCAGTGTTACAGAAATACACAGTGATTTGCTTCGAGTGGCTTCGATTAGTAACCGTCGGGGTGGGGTGGACAATATTTGACAACATACCAACAACATGGACAATTTCCAAGAAGAATGAATATTCATATGAAATACAGCGGCTGTAATGATGGATCAGATCTGTCACACAAATATACACGTCATAAATATTACGTAACGTGTAGACTGACGTCACAAGCAAAATGTGTCATGCGTGATTAATGACGAATCTAGGTCCGTCATGAACATTAAAAAGGCCGTCAAATGTACCAATTCTGTCTGATGAATTTATAATTTAACTAATATTCTGTTGAATATTTTAAACCTTATTTGATTGAGAGCTGTTGCTCCCATGGGCAATAAATACGCCCCAGTCAAATTAGTTTCGAACAATAAAGACACGATGGTGCGCACCCAAACGAATTTACAATGCGACTATTAGTATCAATGTGGCCTATAAGGTTTCCACGATCTGCCGGTTTCTGCCTTCTTCGTTGCCGATTAATGGAAGGCCTAACTAACCTTGGCTATTGTGACGTCATTAACTTATTATATACAGTCTAACAGGTTTTAAAGGCCCACCTTTACACCAAAATTCAGAAAAATCAAATTGTTAAAATTGTATGCTTTTGAAGACTTAAAATAAATGTTAGCATATGAGGATTTCATTCCGTATAAATTGATATTATTTTTTACGTTGTGAAATAAAAGAGATGCGCGTACGTAGGCATATCCCTAAATTCAACTTCACAACTAAAAATTATATTTTTTCTTCATACGGAATCAAATCATCACATTCAAAAGATTTATTTCGTTTCATTACTTAGAGTTACAGAATTTAAGGCCGTGTTCTCACTAGATACTTAACCGGCGTAACGCAATACTGAGGTATGGCTTTATTCCTGAATAACACTCCTACGGCCGTGTTCTCGCTGAAGAGGTAGTTGGGAATAACGCCATACCACGCTGGTTAAGTCTCTAGTGAGAACACGGCCTAAGTCTCCAAAATAAAGCTGCGTTTACCTGGCACGCGGAATGCTGAAAGCCGGTTGCGGAAACGGAACGCGGAATATCTATTTTCCATCATCCAATTACCTGCACGGGGTAAACGGTATGCTGAACGCGGAACGGCGGGATGCGGAAAAACCAATCGCTTGGTGTAGCTATTTTTCCGGACGGAAAAGATTCCGTTGCTGGATAGCGCACATGTAACCTTGCAACGAAAGGGCAATCCAAGTAGTTAAAGCTGATGCATCGTCTAAAATTATAATAACTAATTTGCCCAAAAAATTTGGAAATCAGTAATATTATAATTACATGTTGTTAGATTAGGTCAAGGTATCTTTTTGAATCTAGTCGTCAGTATCCGCCCATTTTGGGTCTACATCTCTCGCCTCCGTACACAAACATTTTGTAATGGTCTCAGTGGAAAGCAAAATATCAAAGCGAAAAAAATGTGTTGTCCCTTTTGAAAAAAATATCGCAATATCATCAATAAAAATACAATAAAATAATGATGTCGCGTGCAGGTAAATTGTACACGCGATGTTTTACCCGCATCCGCATACCCACTTTCAGTTCCGCGTTCCGCATTTCGCACCCTGAGTGTGCGTTTACCTGCATCCGCCGTTCCCCGCGGTCCGCGTTCAGCATACCGCTTACCGCGTGCAGGTAAATGGATGAAGGAAAATAGCAAAGAGCGATCTGAAATATATTCCGCGTTCCGTTTCCGCAACCCGCTTTCCGCATTCCGCGTGCCAGGTAAACGCAGCTTAAGTGGCGTCTTTATTACGGGACATGAGGCAGTCCAATAAGAAGGCCAGCTGATATAGCTGGTAATTACCCAAATAGTGGCTGTATGAGAAATTGCCTAAACGTATACAATTTTAAGAATTGTATTTGTAACCATTCTGGAATGAATGTGGTCCTTTAAAGATCATCTGTATATAAAGACCACCTTAATAACCGTTTGTGATTGAAACTATTGTGATATATCTTTTCCAGCTGATAGGAGGTAGAATTTCTGGTGTCGATTGCGCATTTTGGAATGCATTTAAAGGTCTAATCTGGATATAATACGCGACGTTGAAATTTGGATAAAATTTATGAAAAGCTAATATAAAGTCATTTTCATAACAGGTATGAGAATGGAATCCAAACTATAACTATATTTCTTGATTTAATTTAATTATTTTGTCTGATTTAAAATATATAGTCACCTCCCGAGCGAAATGAGAAATGAATTTAGATCTTCATTTTATAGTTAACTCCCTATAGTATCAATGCAACGATGGGAATTTTCTGAAGAAAAATCTATTTCGGTATAAACATTCTAACACTACCATGCCACGCGCACAGCCATCTTTTGTTGAAATCGACCCAGCCGTTAAAGAAAAGTGGTCTTTTAACTGATTTCCCTTCCCTCGCATTTAGAGATCCAAGATGATCGCCTGAAGAAAAGACCAATCAAATTATGTGTACCGTTTTGAAGACTACCATCATAGGTTCTTTCAGACAATTGTGTTAAAATTTACCCACGGTTCATGTGGAATGTAATTTTTTAATCAATTTCAAAGACATTTTTTGGAAAATTGGAAAAATTTATCAATAAAATTTCTATACAAATTTACTGGACATTTTAGGAAATCCAAACTGATCGTCAGAAGAAGTGACCAATCAAAATTCTGTATATGATATCTAAAGCCTACCTAGCGAGTTTTCTGCTGGCCGCGTTTGGTTGAAATACAGGGATCCATTTCTAACTAATCCCCGCTCACGCTTTGACCGCGATGGGGGGGGGGGGGATTTATAATGATTTGAATTCTGAATTCCTGCAATCATATTTTCAAGGTAATTATACAGGTAACTTGTTGAATATTTTCAAACTAATTTGACTAGGCGCTGTTGCAGCCAATTGGCATACACGATTGGTGACAACGATTGAAACATTGACATAGACTCCTCTATATAATAATGATGATGATGATGATGATGATGATGACGATGATGATGATGATGATGATGAGTATGATCCTTCCAGATTATAGATGATAATGATTCCACAACAGCTACTTCATAGATAAATTCGTGTACATTGTATAACCCCATATGTCATGATATGACAGGGGCTGTAAATAAACTTGGACATGAACTCGATAATATACCTGATAAATGAATCCTTTAATGGCAATGACCATGTCTTTTCTTTTTTATATGTGATCTGTCATTGTTTTGAAATTACCAAATTACGAAATTGAATTCGAGTTATTATAATTGTATTCTTTTAGATGCTTAATTTATGTAGGTCTACATTCAATGCACTGAACGAAATTTTCACAAAGGCAGATTTCATTCAGTATAAATTAATATGTATTTTAAATTATGAAGGTTAATTAGAAGCACGTGGGCCTATCCCTAATTCAGCTTCACAACTAAAATTAGATTTATTTGTATGAAATGAAGTTATCGTATATTAAGATTTATTTCGCTGCATTGCAATGTGATACACAATTTTAGGCTCTAAATGCATACAATTTTAACAATTTTACTTTCAGGCATACTGGTATAAATGTACCCCTTTAATTGTTGAAAATATGCTTCAAAATGACATTCTACGTGTATAAACTAGCATTCA
Organism: Chaetoderma sp. LZ-2023a; assembly: GCA_034401795.1. Lineage (NCBI taxonomy): Eukaryota > Metazoa > Mollusca > Caudofoveata > Chaetodermatida > Chaetodermatidae > Chaetoderma > Chaetoderma sp. LZ-2023a. The sequence continues at coordinate 220,396,926 of CM067369.1, read as the reverse complement.
TTTGTAATAGGATGACGTTGCACCGTCAAATCGAAATAGAGGGACACATTTCTATCTAAGCTCCGTCAATGTTTTGGGAAGAAGTTATTACTTTCATTGGCGTCTATCGAGTTCCTGATTCCACGTCCTATTCACAACATTTCTAGGCTGGTTTTATTTCAGTCTATTATTGTTGCTGCTGCTGCTGCTGCTGCTGCTACTACTACCACTACTACTACTACTACTACTACTACTACTACTGCTACTGCTACTGCTACTGCTACTACTACTACTACTACTACTACTACTACTACTACTACTACTACTGAGTGCCTAGTGATCTAGCAGGAGGGATCTCAGAAGAATGTAAAAGTTAGATATCTGCTATGTACACCATCACAATTCCAGGTAATTCGTGTGGTTGTGAGACGTGTGGTTGAAAGCCAGTCTGGGTGAAATATGATTTTTGTCCTCTGGATGGTGGTCTGGTGGTAGAGCACTCGCCTCACAATTGTTAGGCGAAAGTTGCCATAGAATTGCCAGGTTCGAAAACCCCACTCGGGTCGAAAAAATTGGAAAAGGTAAAATTACATTCCAGATGATGAATGAGCTACATCCTAGTGCCAGTGCATTGTTAAAGACAGGGTTCGTAGAACTAATGCTTGACAATAATAGAAACTACTACTACTACTACTACTACTGCTGCTGCTGCTGCTGCTGCTGCTGCTGCTGCTGCTGCTGCTGCTGCTGCTGCTGCTGCTACTGCAACTACTATTACTACTACTACTACTACTACTACTACTACTACTACTACTACTACTACTACTACTACTACTACTAGAAACTGCTGCTGCTGCTGCTGCTGCTGCTGCTGCTGCTGCTGCTGCTGCTGCTGCTGCTACCGCTACTAGATAATCAATAACGTTGTCACCAATACTGGTCATATACAATGTTTATAGTAATATTGCCATCATCAATGTTTATAAAATGTACCAATAATTCTAGCATCAGTAATGGTTATTTAAATATTGTGTAATACTGTTTATATTAATAATGTGTAATCAGTAATACTGTTCCAATAATGTTTATATCGTCTATATCAATAATCCGATAAGTGTGCATAGCAATGATGTCTACACCAATAATGTTCATACAATGGTGATAATAACAATACAATGATGATAATAACAATACAATGATGATGATAACAATAAGCTTGGTATGATTAATAATAATAATAATAATAATAATAATAATAATAATAATAATAATAATAATAATAATAATAATAACTGAGAGACAAATGTTCATTTTAATTTGTGATAGGTTTTCCACAAATTCATGGATGGATAGCCACGAATTTAATTAGAAGCTGTGACACCGACAATTTAGGTATTATTAATAAAATGAGGGTTACGTTATTCTGCAACCAGCCATAAGCTGGCGCGTGCAAGTGGATTAACAATTTCACCGGCAATTCCCGGAACAAGCAAATTCTCTACGATTTAAAATTTTATCTGTTGAATATGTTAAAATAAATTTGACTCGAAGCCGGTGCTGCCTAAGCCAGCAACGGCTTACAGTCACATTTATTTCAAAATATTCAACAGCTTTCTTGTATGGTTACCTTGAAAATGGTATATCGGGAAACCATCGGTGAAGGGGTTTAGTTACGCAAGTTATCTCGGGAGATGACTAATTACATCATGCACGTTTTGATTGGTCAGTAACAGGTGAAAGTTAATGGTTTTATAATATGGCATAATCCATTAAAGATATTGTTTTCGCAAAAGCCACTTCTATCGACACTTATATTTTTACATTAAAACTACATTAATTAGTTTAGGTATTATATAATTTTCAATGGCGTTGCAATGCAGACAGAAAAATTAAATTTAAACAGATTGTGGCATTCTTTTCTTCATATGTTGATAAATATGAGATATTTAATATTTTAAAATTTGAGCAAAAAATTATTTTAAAATATTTACATAATATTGCCCTATTGGTGATTTCAATATACCTTGGTATATAATAATAATAATAATAATAATAATAATAATAATAATAATAATAATAATAATAATAATAATAATAATAATAATAATAATAATATCATTTTAAATGCTAAATCTCACTCAGACCTGTAACAATTAATTACATTTTTAAATCCCTATATGTCACATAGTGACTTCAGTAAACTTGAAACTTAATAGCGAAGTATACCTAGCCATGTGCTTTTTGACTCAATTAATTTAGTCAAATAATTGTAAAATATTATTTAGACTATATGCCTACAGGTATACAGGTAGTGTCTCTTGCGCAACACGCAAAAGTAACACTGCGATATTGAGTAAAATCTGTAGTAGTTAATCGGCGTAACGCACATATATAACTGAGATTATACGATCGGTTGTAGAGGATATTATTTATTCACCTGCGAATAGGCCCATGAGCGTCACCAATCGGTTCCCGCCCGAGTGAAATAGATGATATTTAGCTGCTTTTTTCAAATTATTCCTATTTATTTCTACTTTTACTGGTGGTTATAGTTTTTGATTATTATATAAAGTTTTCAATCAACAGCATTTGTTAGTTCCCTGGTCCTTTCCATTAACTTTTATGACTACTTTGAATAATTTATTCAACAAATGTTTTGAGACGATTATGAATTACACAACAACGAACTCATTCTATAACCCGCAAAATGTCTCTTTAATTCTTCCCATTATCAAGCGCCACCACACCCCTAATCCGCATCCTTGCTATCCTCATGTATATTGTTAATATGATTCTATCGTGCTGCAACGTCGCTCAAAGGGCGCTGATAACACGGTGAGTCCAAGATGAGGATGTAACACACCAATACCCAAATTTGTGCCGTTGACTAACAACATGGGGACCAATATCGAATTTGCGCAATTGACCAACAACATGGAGACCCATATCGAATTTGCGCAGTTGAGCAGTGGTGTGGGGCCCATATTTACTTGTATGTCGGCGACCCCGTTGATCAATTGTGCAGGGACCAACATTGAATTGATATCGGCGCGCCAGTTGATCGAATTCGATATTAAACCCACGCCGTTCGCCAACGGGTGTGGATATCGAACCTGATATTGGTCTCCATGGCGTTAGTAAACGGCGCAAATTCGATATTGGCGCATTACATAGACTGGTAGGATCCTTCAAGAAACATCGGCAAACACATCACATATTAACATACATTCAATAGAACACAAATTTTCATTTCGATTAGCCAACATAAATTAAGTGAACATTAATTGGATATCGGCCCAGACCCAATATCCAATAGAATATCGGCGTAAAATATGAGATTGTATATCGGATCTGCGCAGTTGAACAATGGACGCGCCGATATCCATTTGAATATTCTTTAATGCTCCCGTCCTGTTGACCACCGGCGCAGATTGGGTATTGGGTCACTACATCTAGGTTCAGAGGGAATTGATATTGGTCTAGAGAAAACTGCAGTGCAGTCTTGTGATTTAACCCCTCTCATGTCAACTTAACCCTTCAAATTTCAAACCTTCTAATTCAAACGAACCAAAATCTGCTACGTAGTGATCTTGAAGCATGTATATTTGTGGGCCAAGAGAAGAGTATTTTTGAATATTCACCACTGGAATGTCTGGCTCGGTTACCGGTGGTAAATTTTCGAGAAATCTCTACTCTTGGCCTTCAAATGGACACTGGCTGAGCAAAAACTTAAATTTTCTTTAACGTTACCCGTTTGATGGTTAAGCCGGCCAAAATTCCAGTGTAAATTAATTTTTTTAAATAGTCTTCTAAAATTCAAATTACTTGAAATATGTTGACCATTAAAACGATGAATTGATACAAGTAGAATTTTGAGCGCTTTGAGGCTCTGTTGACACAAGTGGAGTTAACAGCTCTGAAAGCCATGCTTCAAATGCAACCATGAAAACCTTTAACGTGATAATTATTCTGAGGATTAATTTCAATAGAACCTGTTGCTGCTTCAAACAGCAACAGGTTCGTGTCAAACTAGTATGTTCAGCATAAGTGTTACTCCGTAGACATGTATAGGTAGTTTATAATCTGCTTGAGTTATCCCTTACCACATTGATGTCAATATTTTGTCTTTTACTGTTTCAGTATCAAAGGAAGTTGTGTACATTTTTCAACAATACGACAGCACCGTCTTCCATCAATTTAGTTGAAAAAATGAACACCAGTTCATCCTTGAATTTAGTTTGAAATTTTAAAATTTTGACATCAGAATGGTAATGGTTAAAGGGTTGATTTAAACACCAGTTTCCCATTGAGCCTATGCAACGCATCGGCACCGCCAAACCTGTCTATAGCGAACACTTGCCTTTTAGTGCCACTGCATGGCAATTCTATCGGACGGGTGGGTGGTCTTAAGACCAGTCGTCTTAAAGAACCGCCATCTTATGGTACAGAAAACACATTTCATATAACAGCTGGACATATAGAAAATACCTATCTGTTTTAGTGACCTGCTTGAATGGTCCATAGAGTGGTCGTTATAGACAGGTTGTACTGTATTTTATAACTGGGACAGAGAATCGTTGCGTCACTGCCACATGCATGTTTATCTAAATCCGGGCATGTTACATACTGCAAGGTGTCTCTTAAATATTGTTTCTGTAACTGTGTTTCCAAATGTTCCTCGATAACCCAGCTTACTAGGCCGGTACTGGGCCAATACGTGACCCTATTGGCCCAATACCGGCCCAGTAGCCCTCATTATCAAGATTTCTAAAGAAACATCTCAACATATACCAAAAACGAAAACTTTCGAATGCAGTTGAAAAAACGTCTAAAATGTCCTTTTTTAAAAACATTTCGCAAAAAAAATCTCCGAAACAATTTTATGTAGGCCTATGGCCGGATTTAGATGGCCTTGAACAAACCCCCAGCCACCCCCCCCCCACCCCACACACCCCTCACCTCTATAACGCGCACGCCCGTGTTATCTTCACTAACACACAATGGAGGAATATAGTCTGTCAATCAATTATATGGTGTCATAATGAATGACGCCTCATGTAGGCTGACGTCACAATCAAAATACGCAATGAATGACGTAGCTAAGTCCGTCATAAACGCTTAAAAGTCCGTCATGTGTACGAATTGTATTATATTTACTACTTAATAACCATTCTGTTGAATATTTCAAAACTAATTTAACTGGGCGTTCTAGCGGTCATAGCCAGCAACAACCCCCAGTGAAATTAGTTTCAAAAGATTCAACAGGTTAGCTGTATAGTTACTTCAATATTGGTGCTCTGGGAATTCAGGGTTAGAGTAGGCCTATACATGTTACCTGTATTTTGGCTGGGTACTCTAGCCGCCGTTTCTGCGGTAGTGGTTGCGATGCCATCTGGTATCTTGGTGTTGGTCGCCACTGGTAGGTTGTTTCTGGTACTGTAGTCAATTGAGTCTGGGTACAGGTTCACGGGCTCATGATTGAGTTGGAGCAACCCACTGGGGCCATAAAGTAGGCCCAACTCACGTGCTTCATTCTCCTCTTGGGCTTGCTGTCTGCGCAGAGCCACTTGGGCGGCCATTACCCTCTGACGTTCAGCAATTAGGGTGCATTTAGCACACACACAGTCTCTCCAGCGACAGTAACGTTTGTGGCCCTTCAGTGCGGACACTACGCCATGGTTCCGACAACGCGCACATTTCGGCGTCCGCGGGTATCTTTCTGAGTTGCGGAGGAACATAGGTGCTCCGGAGGGTCCCGTAGGGATACCAGACATGTCAAGTCTAGGGCGTTTATCATCACTGGCCTCTCCGCTCATTATGATTAACTTCCACTTAATTCCTTATAATAATGCGATATAAATAAATTAGTACTAAGCTTATTAATGTCAAACAAATACTAGCTTTTGTTCTTGTTGAAGATAATCGCTTACTTAAGCATATATCATTATGTACATGTAAGTCTTATTTCACGTTAATAGATTAGTCTCAATGTAATTACTTGAACAATACTTGCGAATAATCGCATAATAATGCTGACACGTTTATCGTATAGGTCCTATCATCTGTAACTCCTAGGATAAAGTTAACTTTCTTCGGATTATATCGCGACTGGAATCGGTATGGAAGCAATAATCCTCTTTATATCTGAGAGTGATCGTCGGTATGTAAGGCATTCACAGTGGCCAATAATGACGCTGATGATAATGAAGATGATGTTCTATTTGTGCGGTACACAGAAACTCGCGTCACAGTTATTGGGGGAGTTCCTGTACGGGGCTTAATGATACTTAATCGCTCAATTTACACGATCGGCGTCACCGAAGTTTCGTATTGGCTGATAGAGTTGTCAACGAACAGCGCTTCGATCAGCCAGCCAATAGGGACAGAGGAGAGACTTGAACCAAATCCACCCTGCCATCCAGCTACCCACCCTCCGAACATGTTTCTTGAGAATGGGAATAAACATTTACACAGGCTTCTGGATGTATTGTGAAAGGCTGAAGTACACGATATGTACGGATTATCACAGTAACATAGGGCTGTCCTGAAAAATTATACGCTAAATAATCGTTAATTGACCATGTACTGAATTGAATTGAGAAATTTATTTTGTTAAAATGCGAATGTTAAAGTGACTGGATTTGCACACAATAAACGTCTGTAGGCCTAATATTTTACTTTATATCACCCCACCGCACCCGGCTCTATTACCCCCTCAGACACGCATACCTAATATGACAATTCATTGCGATCTTAATATTAGTGGTAGAAAGTTTTCAAAGTAATTGACTGGAAACGGACGCTGTTTAAAGTCGCGGTGGCGGCCGGTGGCGGTGATGGCAGCAGCAGCAGCAGCAGCAGCAGCAGCAGCAGCAGCAGCAGCAGCAGTTGTAGTAGTAGTAGTAGTAGTAGTAGTAGTAGTAGTAGTAGTAGTAGTACTAGCAGTAGTAGCAGTAGCAGCAGCAGCAACAGCAGCATCAGCATCAGCAGCAGTAGGAGTAGCAGTAGCAGTAGCAGTAGTAGTAGTAGTAGTAGTAGTAGTAGTAGTAGTAGTAGTAGTAGTTGTAGTAGTAGTAGTAGTAGTAGTAGTAGTAGTAGTAGTAGTAGTAGTAGTAGTAGTAGTAGTAGTAGTAGTAGTAGTAGTAGTAATAGTAGTAGTAGTAGTAGTAGTAGTAGTAGTAGTAGTAGTAGTAGTAGTAGTAGTAGTAGTAGTAGTAGTAGTAGTAGTAGTAGTAGTAGTAGTATTAGTAGTAGTAGTAGTAGTAGTAGTAGTAGTAGTAGTAGTAGTAGTAGTAGTAGTAGTAGTAGTAGCAGTAACAGCAGCAGCAGCAGCAGCAGCAGCAGCAGCAGCAGCAGCAGCAACAGCAGCAGCAGCAGCAGCAGCAGTAGTAGTAGTAGTAGTAGTAGTAGTAGTAGTAGTAGTAGTAGTAGTAGTAAAATAGTTTTAGATTTCTTGTCTCTTCAATACTGCTATAGCTGTGTCATTGATACTAGACACTGGGCACTGGGCACTGGCTACTGGGTAGTGAATGTTTGGGCTTGAGCGCTGTAGTTAAAGCGCCTTAACAATACCGCATACGGATGTTTGTCAAACATGCGCGTGCGTGGTCATCGAACACGCGCACGGCCTAACTGTAATTATTCTGGCCAATGCATCATCAATATCAGTGTGTTTTATTGGCGTGTTAAATGCAAATTAATATCTCAATAATGACAAGCTACAGTTTTAAATTTTGTTTTTAAATGTTCAAATCCTGAAATCCTAGTCGTCTAGTGACGGTTGTGGAGTCGCGTGTAGCCGTGATTGCTGAACCTAATACTTGGGACGTGACAAAATCATGTTTACTTGATGGAGTTCTGTTTGCTAGCTGTCATTTAGTCACCCGCTCCCCCTGGCGCATTCTTAGTGTGGGACATGCGCCGTGCGACCCCACACCGTCTCAGAGACGGCATGACTATTGAAGTCGACGTTGGGACCTTATCGCTTTATCTCACCCCAAGTGGACCCTGGTACTACAACACCACCCAAAGAAAAAAACTACAGTGTTTCATACATTTCCCCTCACGTGAATAGCATATAACAATTGCAGTTTTATACCCCATGTTGCCATGAGATTCTAGACATTTCGAGCCGATATTATTTAGTCCATAGTTTGCATCATAACGGTGAATTCGTGTAACTGCGATATAGCCCTAGGAACTGGTATTAATCGAGGCATCAACAGTTTACGACAGAGTTATAGAACGGCAGTCAGATGTCCGCAAATGTTGCTTCACTAAGGCCATGTTCTCACGAGAGACGTAATCAGGAATAACGCCATACTGAAGCGTGGAGTTATTCCAGATGACGTCTCTAGTGAGAACACGACTTAAGTTGGAAAGATTGCATATGTTCCTACACGATTCCCCCGAAAGGCTATAGGGCCTGCGTACTTTTCCAGCGAATCTACCCATCATATGGCGCATATGACGTCATAATCAGCTTAAGTGGCGTGTAGAATGGCGTTATAATCATTATGTCATAGATGATTCTATTTGGCCCGTCTTTAACTCTTAATAATCCGACACGTTGTACGAATTGTATGGCTCTACTATTTAATAAACATGCTATTGAATATTTTGAAACTAATTTGACTGGGCACTAATGCTACAATAGACTGCAGCTAATACCAACAGCAGAACAGCAGACCAGCAGACCCTATTGCACAGATTGTCTTTCTATCTGATGCCAGCTCCGTCCTTGAGGATATCACCAAAGGTAAACTACCACAACTTGAAGAAGCACTACAAACCATCAAATGCTTTCGGATAGCATTGCAGTGGATTCCCTCACACTGTGGAGTCCAAGGAAATGAGGAAGCAGACAAGATGGCAAAGGTGGGTGCATAAGAGAATCAGACAGAAAACATGGTTACCCATACAGAGGTGAAGGCTATCATCAAGTCACTCTATAGAACACCTCAATCAGAAGATGCCTACCATCATCTCTCGAGGCCAGAGCAAGTGACCATTTCTCGTCTCAGAACTGGCCATAACAGACTAAACCAACACATGTACAGGCGGTTCCACCTTACGACATCGCCCGCTTGTCCTTGTGGAGAAGCAGAACAGACCACAGAGCACATACTTCAATGTTGCAGTACGTATCAGCTGCTGAGAGAAGAGATCTGGCGTTTGTCAACCTCTTTTCTTGAAAAGCTGTATGGGCCTATGGAAGAACTGCAGAAAACCAAGGATTTCATCTTGAGAACGGCTTTCCAGGTGTGATACCAACGATCGAAAAGAAGAAGAAGACTGCTATAGGCAGCAACAATACCCAGTCAAATTATTTTCAAAATATCCAACAGCATACATGCATAGATTTCTGGAAATTGATAGCCAGGGAGTTCAGAGATCGATCGATCCCAACTCGGACGCGGTGTGGGTGGAGGTTAGATAGAGATGGGCGGGCCATAGCTAAAGGTGGAAAGGCGCATTACGGTTACAGACAATGTGTTCTCTGAGACATCTTATGTTCTGAGACAAAAGGTGATCGATTAAGAAAATAAAAATACGGAACCATGTCCACAGAGCATTTCTAGTGGGCCAATACTAGTATTTTAACATCGACTCTTATAGATATGTCCACTCACCATATGTTTACATTTATACATTTAAATTATAGATTCTCCAAATGTTAGAAATGCCACAAATTGTGTTACCAATGCCAAAACAATTCCCGTTCGTCGAATCTATCACCGTTGCGCAGAGACTATTTATCGAGTGATTTATCCCTAGTTCTTCATAAAATTAAAATTATTTATATCTTGAAGCAATTGTCTTTTAAATATAATTTAAATTCATGTTCTGTGCTGTTGAGATCCCTGTAAATGGCTCATGTTCTGGGCTGGTGAGATCCGTGACAGTGGTTCATGTTCTGTGCTGCTGAAATCCGTGTCAGTGGTTCATGTTCTAGGATGGGGAGATCCGTGTCGATGGTTCATGTTCTGTGCTGCTGAGATCTGTACCAGTGGTTCGTGTTCTGGTATGGTGAGATCCGTGTCAATGGCTCATGTTCTGGGCTGGAGAGATTCGTCTGAAATGTTCATGTTCGGTGCTGCTGAGATCCGTGTCAATGGTTCCTGTTCTGGGCTGGTGAGCTCCGTGTCAGTGGTTCATGTTCTGTGCTGCTGAGATCCGTGCCAATGGCTCGTGTTCTGCGCTGTTGAGATCCCTGTCAATGGCTTATGTTCTGTGCTGTTGAGATCCGAGTCAGTGGTTCATGTTCTGTGCAGCTGAGATCTGTGTCAGTGGTTCATGTTCTGTGCAGCTGAGATCCGTGTCAGTGGTTCATGTTCTAGGATGGGGAGATCCGTGTCGATGGTTCATGTTCTGTGCTGCTGAGATCTGTACCAGTGGTTCGTGTTCTGGTATGGTGAGATCCGTGTCAATGGCTCATGTTCTGGGCTGGAGAGATTCGTCTGAAATGTTCATGTTCGGTGCTGCTGAGATCCGTGTCAATGGTTCCTGTTCTGGGCTGGTGAGCTCCGTGTCAGTGGTTCATGTTCTGTGCTGCTGAGATCCGTGCCAATGGCTTATGTTCTGTGCTGTTGAGATCCGAGTCAGTGGTTCATGTTCTGTGCAGCTGAGATCTGTGTCAGTGGTTCATGTTCTGTGCAGCTGAGATCCGTGTCAGTGGTTCATGTTCTGGTATGGTTAGATCCGTGTTAAGCGCTCCTGATCTGTGCTGCTGAGATCCGTCTGAATGGTTCATGTTCAGGGCTGCTGAGACCAGTGTCAATGGTTCCTGTTCTGGCCTGGTGAGATCCGTGTCAGTGGTTCATGTTCTGCGCTGTTGAGATCCCTGTCAATGGCTTATGTTTTGTGCTGTTGAGATCCCTGTCAATGGCTTATGTTTTGTGCTGTTGAGATCCGTGTCAGTGGTTCATGTTCTGTGCAGCTGAGATCCGTGTCAGTGGTTCATGTTCTGTGCAGCTATGATCCGTGTCAGTGGTTCATGTTCTGGTATGGTGAGATCCGTGTTAAGCGCTCCTGATCTGTGCTGCTGAGATCCGTCTGAATGGTTCATGTTCAGGGCTGCTGAGACCAGTATCAATGGTTCCTTTTTTGGCCTGGTGAGATCCGTGTCAGTGGTTCATGTTCTGTGCTGCTGAGATCCGTCTGAATGGTTCCTGTTCTGGCCTGGTGAGATCCGTGACAGTGGTTCATGTTCTGTGCTGCTGAGATCCGTGGCAGTGGTTCATGTTATGTGCTGCTGAGATCCGTGCCAGTGGTTCGTGCTCTGGTATGGTGAGATCCGTGTCAATCACTCCTGTTCTGTGCTGCTGAGATCCGTCTGAATGGTTCATGTTCTAGGCTGCTGAGATCCGTGTCAATGGCTCATGTTCTGCGCTGTTGGCATCTGTGCCAATGGTTCTACTCTGGGTTGCTGAGCTCCGTGTCAATCACTAATGTTATGGGCTTGTGATATCCCGGTCAGTGGATGAGCTCTGTGTTGCTGAAATCCGTGTCAGTAGTTCATGTTCTGTGCTGCTAAGATGAGTGTCAGTGGTTGATTTTCTGGCATTGTTAGATCCGTGTCAATTGCTCCAGTTCTGTAATTAGATTTGCGTAAATATTCATTCACTGGGCCTGTGAGATCCGTCCATATGGATCATGATCTCTAGTTATGAGATCCTTCCCAATGGTTCATATTCTGAGCTGCAGTGATCTGTATCAATTGTTTATGTTCTGAGGTCATGAGTTCCGTGTCATTCGTTCATGTCCTGTAGTTGTGAGATCCGTGTCAATGGTTCACGATCTATGTAGTACGTTCCATAGCTTGACCATTTTATTTTGTTTCTTTTACACTGGTCTGGCTGTATGCTATTATAACTGCATAATTCTGACAACAGAACTGCTTGAGTAGGCGTCCTGGTGGTTTAATAATTGCACATGGCCATTGGTCATACAATACAGATTATGTGCTAAACATAAAAATTCTGTCACAGATTACAGACCCTCGGCCTTCTGTTTCTTTTGTCACATTATACAGATTTTTATTGATTTTCCAGATCTCCCGAATATTATATCATGATCAATGTGGCGGAACCGTAATGTATGCTCACAATATTTCTTGAGCCAAAATTTACGCCAAACTGGATCAGCAGTTTCCGCGATATTCAGAGATCCAGAATTTGATCCAATCTGGATCAGGGCGTTATTATCTTGATCACAGCCAAAGTTGTGAAAAAAAAAATCCTCTTTTTTAGATACAGCTCCAAATTATTGCCATAGAGTGGAAAAGCTAATCACGTATATGTCTGAGACAATTTCAGTAGCTGCTTTATGCATATTGCCAGATAATGGAGAAATCCGATCTGTCACTCAAGTATCTGACATCATAACCAAATACGCCACATGTTAGCTGACGTAGCTCCGTCACAAAAATCAAAATGTCAGTCACCAAAGTGTAAGAATTGTATGTCTTTGCTGAATTTACAATTTAATAAACATTATCTTGAATGTTTTAAAACTAATTTGATTAGGAGATGTTGCTGTCAAATTAGTTTCAAATTATTCAACAGCTTACCTGCATAGTTCCTTTGAAATTTATATTCTAGAAATTCAGTTTCCAGCGTTTCAAATTGATTCCAACATGCGTAAAACGGAAGCGGTGTTTAACTTCCGGGTCGGAGAATTACTATAAATGGACCGGCCCACATTCGCCTAATCTCCCGTACAAAAGCAATGGGCCATTTCAGTTTTATCTATGCCCCACCCATCTCTAGTTAAGCTCCACCCACCTTGTGTTGGAATCGATCGATCCCTGAACTCACTGACTATCAATTTCCAGAAAACTATACAGGTAAGCTGGTGAATATTTTGAAACCCAATTTGACTGGGTGCTGCTGCCGCCTATGGCAGCAACAGTGCCCAGTCACATTAGTTTCAAAATATTCGACCGAATATTTATTAAATAGTAAAGATACAATTCGTACATGTCGGACTATTAACCGTTTAAGACGGACTGAATCGAGTTATTCATGCTGTGATCGATTATGACGTCATCTTACACGTTACGTATATAGTCGATTATGACGCCATATGATGGATGGATGAATTGGAACAGCCCATTGCATGTACATAATAAATAGCTTGTTTTGTACGTTGTACGCAGAGTGCTGGATTCTGACCTCTACATGACGTAAGTTCAATTAGTGCACTCGGAGCAGGGGCGGGTGTACTGCGACCAATAGGCAGTCACCTTAGTTTTAAAATATTCAACAGATTACCGTGATATAGGGATTCTGGGATTTCATAGTCCGGGCACAGCGTGAGTGGAGCTTAGCTACAAGTGGGTGGCGCTTATCTAGACATGGATCTCTCAATATGAATGGGCATTTTCACCTGCCATTTACTTCAGTGATAGACAATCTGTGATTTTCTCAATATACACGGTGGCTACTGATGATTGTAGTGACTGACGTGATTGCACTAAACTCAGCCAGATCATGTTTGTAGCGTATATTGGAAATAGATAGTCGATAACAGAGTCATCACTTGTCCACATAGATATGATTTTATACATCATACGCAGGTGTCACAGTAAACTAACTCTTCACAATCACCATGGATATCAGATCTAACTATGCTGACCTGGAAGCGGTGCATTGCTATACCAAACACTGCGTGATCCAGGAACCACTACAGTCCTGTGACACCTGCGTATTGGGATGAGGTGTTAAGCAAATGATGTAAGATCAACAGATACATTATGAATCATCTGAGGATACCAGTATACGAGAGTGGTGAAATCGCGCATATGGTATGCAAATGAAACGCTTCGAGTGAGGGATAATATGACATTTTGCTTAGCGTGTGTGTTTATTGATCAACTAAGGAATCCGATCAGTCACTCAAATATCTGACGTTATTTATAGGCCATATATTAGCTGACGTCACAAAAAAAATTTGGTATAACTCCGTCCAAAAAATCGAAGACTGTACGACTTATACGTATTTGAAAAATTTACGATTTAATAAACATTATATTGAATATTTTGCGATAAGTAGTAACAACAACCCCCACCCCCACCCCCACAACAGCGACAGCGTCTAATCAAATTCGTTTCAACATATCCAACAGAATTTTTTTTAAATAGTAAAGACATACAACAACGCTTAGTCCGTCATCAATTAAGCCTTCGTTACGAAACTGGCTACGCCATTTATAACGTAATTGATTATGACGTCAGCCTACACCTAACGTTGCTGATTATGACGTCATATGATTGATCGAAAACTTGGATTCCTCAATTGATTGATCAATAGCCATTGAGGGAGTAATTAGAACATATTTTAGATCATTTTTTCAAGAGATGGTGACGGATTTCGAATACACGATAATTATTATTTGCATACTTTGTCGCATATCTGACATTTTAGGTACAGCTGAATCATATTCAGATTACAGTATATGTATAATCTGAATATGACATGTACATGTATATATTATATATCTAACTTTGTCGATACAGTACTTGTAATGAACCCATCTAAATATGCATATGCATTCACTGTGCGACTTTGGCATAGGAACCAGTGCAGTTAAACGATTGACATGGCTTTCTAATGACAATTACCAGCCAGTCTCTTATCGCATTTTGTTGCATTGTCGTGGTATCAATGTGTGCTGAAGGTTGTGAGCTGTTGTGGTTTTATCAAGAGTACCGTGAGATTCCATCCGTTATTCTGGGAACTTGATCCATTGTGATGATCTGCTCAAACTCACTTGTCCCGAGGCTCCAGTTTTTTCCGTGTGATTGCTTCAGTAGGTAAGATCATCTCAGTCATTGTCAGAATGTCTGCCACGGTTAGCCAGCCGATTTGCTCGTTTTCATGAGAGATTTTCCAATAGTTGCGGTTCTATGGCGTGATTCGGTCATGCAAAACTTGATTGAGGAGGGGCGGTTCTCTGTCCACTCAAAGGAACGGCGAGTGTTTTGTCCGAGTTTAGCGCAGCGTTCTTGGGAATGGTCAAAACAAATTGGCTACATTAGGGAATTGGACGAGTATTGATACGTCTTGTCCAAGTGACCTGTCGACTGGACAAGAGAAAAGAACAAAATTCTCAGACAGCGTGATTAGCTGGAGTGTCATAGTGCGTGCTTGATTGGGCTCTATGACTCTATGGACATTGCTATTGATAACAGGGAAATCAAAGCGCCGACCGTTTCATTGAAAAGCGTTCGAGAAATAGAGGATTTCAATTTCGGAATCAATCTCATTGTAAAGTAGAATGGCAAATAATAACGTGAACGAATCACATAGAAATTCCAGACAACTCTCTAACAATATCTGTCATATTTCCTATTATTAGATTTAATTGTATTCAAGCTATTTTTTTAATGAAACCAAAATATTGCATTTAGCTTCAACCGCTGGAATAAATGTTTGTTTTCATTTAGAGAACATCGTTACAACAGTATGCGGTAGTAAAGTAGTAAACTGCATTGGATGACAATTCGAACGAAAATATATAAAACAATTGACAACAGGAATGAGGCGGCTTCTGTGTAGTGGCTAGAGTTACGGACTACCCAGTTCGCGATTGACTGCCCAGTTCGCGCCTGACTGATATCCCATCCCGTCGTCATTGGAATGATGGGTAATTTCCACACCTTGCCTTTCTCTATGTATGTATGTATGAATAACATCCTACAGCTGCAATCAGTCCTTCTTCGCTTTTGCCCACTGTGTCTTGTCCTCGGCCGAAAGCTCTAGCTTCCTGAGGTTCATTCTTGATTTGCCTGTACCGAGTCCTGCCTTTCTCTATCCACGAATATAAATGGATGACAGTATAAAAATGCGGAAGTTAGCCGTAATGGCATAACAGACTGAAAATAAAGCTAGCCCAGAAATAGCCTGAATGGGACCTAGAAATTATGGACTCGATATAGGTCAAGCAAAGCAATATAACTACTTCAAATGACCATTTAATACAAGTTGGTTGTCGTCATATAAAATGGCTGGTGCCCATGGATGGGTAAAATCTACCTTGATGTCGAAAGATGATTATTTCGGGAGGGAGGCGTATAACCATTGTTGCATATCTCTCTCAGGCGAGCCAAATCAATAGTTACCGAAATCAAAATACATGAGTGTACTAGGGTAGAAAATAAGTGTTCAGTGGAGTGTTCCAAAATGTGTAGGGTGCAATCCCAATATGTGTTCATGGTGATAATGTACAGTTATGCAATTATCACTAAAGAATGATCCGCCCATCAGTATCTAAAGTCCACCCACACATAGTCTGTGTTGGGATCGATCCATCTCGATCTGAGCTCCCTGACTATCGATTTCCAGAAAACTGTACAGCTGAGCTGTTGGGTATCTTGAGGCTATAATTTGATCGGGCGCCGTTGCTGCACGTGGCACCAACGGCGTCCGGTCTGATTGGTTTCAAGATATTCAACAGAATGCCTATTCGTACAACGTGTCAGACTATTAATTGTTAAAGACTGGATATATCGAGACATTCATGACGGCATGATTGTGACGTCATCTTACACGTCACGTAGTTGATTGTGACGTCATATGATCAACCGATAAACTTGGAAATGTCCATTCTTTCAGCCTATAGTAATTATTTATATTTTATCATGTATATATGTATAAATACTAATTACTGTAATTTATATTGATTGTCTCATGTAATGTATGCTGATAAGCCTAAACATCTATCTATTTATCTATCTATCTATCTATCTATCTATCTATCTATCTATCTATCTATCTATCTATCTATCTATCTATCTATCTAAAGCAATGATAAACTATGTCAAAACCTGTTACTTCATCGCAATGTTATCTCTGGCTTGCTTGGTGGGTTGATATCTTCGTCAAAATGACATCGCTCTGTCACAGATATCGAAAAGTCCATCACGAAGATTTATGAATCGCTTATCTTGAATGAATTTGTAATTTATCAAACATACTGAAAAATATTTTTGAAACTAATTTAACTGGGAGGGGCGGTGCTGTCATAAGCAGCAACAGCTCCCAGTCAGAATAGTTTCAAACTATTCAACATATTTTCTGTATAGCAGGATAGAACTGCACAGGATAGAACAATTTCACAGACAACTAACTGTCCACATCTACCTCCAGAAGTGTAGGAGATGCCATCTGAGAGCATCTAGATTTAAAAAAGAAAGATTCAGGGGAGAACACCCTCCCTCGGACCAAACAGCATGTGCGTCGATTTTTTTTTCCTCTCAATTTATAGCCTGATGTGTGCGTGCCTCTTCAGCACTGGTAGTCGAGCCGAAAACTTGTTTATCTTCCTTAAACGTAATCACACATTCGGCTCCCTTTGCCTTTATCAAACTTCTTTTGACTTTTTATTTAATTGGCTTGAAGAAGCTCATGCAATCAGTTATTATTATTATTATTATTATTATTATTATTATTATTATTATTATTATTATTATTTATCGCTGTGTTAACGTCACCTGCTGGTCCTGCTGCGGTGGGTCTAGATACGAGTTCACCTTTGCAACACGTCCCCTTATTGTTGATTCATATTGCCTCCTTGCCAGTAATGTGATTTCATCGTGCATGGCTGAAGCTAAAGTGTGGAGTTTATTCTCTAGCATTGCAGCACGTAATTTATTCCATGCTTAACCAGAAATAATTATCTTTCATCAACCATATCACTAACTTGATTAGGACTGTGTTCTAAGACTGTGTACAACGACTGGGCCTGTTTTCCAAGACTATCCACTACGACTGGGCCTGTTTTCCAAGACTATCCACTACGACTGGGACTGTTTTACAAGACTTCCCTCCACGACTGGCCCTCTTTTCGAAGACTGCCCACAACGACTGTCCCTATTTTCCAAGAATGTCTATAACTACTGGGTGTATTGTCATGCACGAGTTGTACCCAGTTATGTAGACCCCACCAGACTATGACGGAATATTCTTCCCAAATTGGCAACCATAGACGCGTGTATGTGGATGAAGAACAAATGAATGTGGTTTCGTTAGACTGCAGACAAATTGTTCACGCTGGAGATTCGATGGCAGAGAAACTGGAATGGATATCCTAGCGCATTCTCTATATTAATTTTATTAATTTTCGCACAAACGCAGATTAAAGTAATTACTCTGGGTCGTTCTTCTTTCTTATTCTCGGTAACATGTTTGCACCTACATCTTCTATCCGATCAACGTCAAAATTTGGTCAACCTTTAGTACTATACACCTAGAAGTTTTATCAGATTCTAGCCATACTTGGCTAGAATATTACGCTTCACGTCTGGATGCTGGCTGTTGATTTTGGGGTTATGTGCCAAAGGTCAAGCCTACACATTAGAGCGCAAAGTTACTAGATTTCGTTTTTGGCAAAAAGAGCTCCCCTTGGTCAAAGATGGTCAATGGGCATTACCTATTAGAAGAAACACCATGACATTCCTATAATATTAGCTCATCCATTCAGTGGTTGTTGAACATTTAAGGAAAGATGTTTGAACTTTGACTACACCTGCAGTTTTTTAGCAATCATCACCAAACTTAGCTAAGATATTGCCCATGAGATCCCAAAGAAGCAGGGCTCAAATGGCAATGTGACCCACTTTGTGTATCAACTACACCTTCTGCATCATAAGCCAGTCGTTACAGGCCATCAGGTGAACCACCTCTACCTCATGTATAAACACCGTACCAGACAAGAGAGTCGAGTCGCCTACATCCTACCCAAGCTCATCAGCGACACAGACACTCAACTGTCATACAGAAATACCCTCTGGGAGCAGGTAGCTAGCATCGACATCAGTTCCGATCCAAACAAAGCCCTAACCAAAATACTCAAATGTATGGAATCATCAGCTACCAGCACCATTAGAGTTCTCACAATCAACAACTATGTACACTCATGACCCTGTATTATTAAAACTATCAGCAGAGTTGGAAGCATTACGGCTGCGCATCTGTCAAAGTGTCCAAAGTGAAGACTGCACCAAAATATGCAGGCAACGCAATAACATTCTGAGCAGATCTTGCTACTCAACAAGCAGACTCACTAGCAGATGGAATCACTGCCACGGATGACTGTCACAAAATGTTTCGGGCAGTACAAGTCCTGAGAGTTACTGACAAGACACCACTACTCACTGTACACATCTCTGAATGATACTTTATCGGGAACGACCAGGGAAACGCCGGCGCAATTCGAGAATGGTTCAAGGAACTGTTCACTGACCACGATGATGAGCCTTTGCAACCACTCTCGGGTAACACCAGGCCATTACTCACATGGATTAAAACACCAGAAGTTGAGAAGACACCCAAAGCCCTGACAAAAGGGGTGTGCATCCATTGCTTGTGGTATGACCAATGACCTATTCAAATACGCAACTGACATTATTTCAAAAATGATCACACCACCTAATTAATTCAGCATTTATGCACCACCTTCCCATCGATGCTGTAGTCCAAGGCACCCATATCACGTTACCAAAGCGTAAGAAGCTACCTGGCTCCCAGCCAATCTGTGGCCCATTGTGCTTCTCAACACCATACAGAAAATCCTATATCCAATGTTACTCTATGCCGCATCCGAGACAAGATCGATGATTTCAGTCGATCATGTCAAAGTGGCTTTAAACATGAACGCAGCTACGCAGGCATTTTATGGGCCCCAAGCATGTTTCTGTCACTAGTTATGTCCAAACACTGGGATTTCCACAAAATGGGCATTCACGTGTCACGAGCCTTCGACACAATTAAACGCTCATATATCCTAGGGACACTACGCCAGGCCAGTTGCATTGGAGATGAGCTACGACTAGTGAGACTACTACATGCAGACACCAAGCTGAAAATACGAGTCAAGTCATGGAAGGCTGTAGGGTTTCAGATATCAGTCGGCTCCCCACAGGGAGATGGTATATCCCCTTTGCTTTTCACCTGTTACATTGCCACTGAATTGAAATCTGTGGGGGAAATTCCACGAAACCAAACGCTCAGTCTCTATACTGCATATGCCGCTATAGATGGAATATGCTGATGATGTGGTCTTCATAGACAAGGAAGGGGAACTCCTTGATGAAATACTTACAATAGCCGCAAGCAAACTAAAAATTGAGAATCTCTTTATGAATGAATCCAAAGCAGAGTTCACCCACATATAGCTATCGACAAAGCATAAAACTAAAGAAAAGGATGGTACAATTCGTGGCAGCGAAACAGGGAGGTAAAGTAGAATCGTGGGCTCGCTGCTCTTCAGTACTGCAGTTGTATGCTGCGTCACGGGGAACATGGCTTTCCCGTCATTCTCGAGGCTATGGATTCCTAGATCAAAGATGCCCTTGACAAAGAAGCTACGTTTACACAACGCAACCTGCGTATCCTTGATTTTGTATAGCTGTAGCAGTTGAGCAGCTCTGTACAGGCAAATCTAGACAAACTTGATGCCTGCCACCGCAAACACCGCACCATCACGGGACACCGATGGCCAGACAACATAATTTCCAACGATGCCTTATATATGTCGCCCAGCAAAGATGGTCCATTTTTAGCCATGTGCTAGGATGCCAGAAGACAGACGAGCACATAGAGTCTTGGAATCCGCCCTGCTGCGAGCCAGCAAATATAAAGCCAGGAGAGGACGTCATTGCAAAAATCTGCTAAGTGTGCTACGAGGTGACCTCAAGAACGCAGGACATTATACACTCAAGTGAAGAATGAACCTGAGGAAGCTAAGGATTGTGGCTAAGGACAAGACACGGTGGTCAAACCCCAATGACTGACCGCAGCTGTGGGGTGCTTCTAATACTACAGACGCAGAACACAGTAATCATGCACATGTATCAAAGTTACCAAGATTCCATTTTTGGCAGAATTAAACTCTTCTTGATCAGATACGGTCAAGGGATATATCAAAAGATACCTGCTGTCACCACGTAACGTCCAGGTCATCCATTAAAATGGCATCAAAGTTACCAGTTCCGTTTTTTCAAAAAATAAACTCCCATTAATTAATTATATACGTCTAATATTCATATTAGAGGATACGATATGACATATAGTTGTGTCCAGGAACCTATTTTGGTCAAAATTACCAGTTTTCATTCTTGACAGAAATATATTACCCTTAATCACAAAAGTTGAAGAACATGGTTTAAATGGCCGCCACAGTATTTTTGTTTGGATCCGATCAAGTTGAAATTTGGTCAACCTCTAGGTCTTACAGTGCCTCAATCACATATTAATTTTTAAATGTGTCCATTTAATGGTTGTCGTGAAATCTGCATTTTCTCGTCCAAGCTGTCTCCATAATAAACCCATTGGACAAATACGTTTTCTCGTGGAATTTATGACAGAATGACGTGAAAATTGGAAGATATCTAACACGCTTTAAGACATAAGGCTCCGGTTAAAGACTGAATCGATGCCATTAATGGTTTGCGAGATACGCAATTTTTCAATCGCCATGAAACATGCTCTAGGGTTGTGAGAGATGCGGCATTTATGACTTCAATAGCCATTGTCTAATTAATTATATCTCCGCAATCAGTTCCTTAATGCTAACTCGCCAAATCCTTTCCAGATTGAATTGTAATTGTGATCTGTTTCAGTGAATCACCAATATACTGCACGATTCTTAGAAGAAAGAAAAGAGAATATACGGACTATATTCATAACACAATATCATTACCGAATTAAAATCGACCCTCTGATTCTCGAGGTATTCCCATTTTAGTAAAAGACAATTAAAACCCCCCAAAGAAATGCACCTACCGATATGGTATATTAAGCTACAGTAGGTAAGCTACGTAAGCTCATAAATAAGTTGACGTGTTTACAAAACAAATACAGAACCCTGTTGGATAATAAGAAATGTTCTGTTGAATATTTTGAACATAGCTGGGTAGAAAGACATTGATGCCTTGGGTAATGGACCTTTTCAGTTTTAGCTATGTCTCGCCCATCTCTAGCTAAGCTCCACCAGCACTTTGCCCGTGTTGGGCTCGATCGATCCCTGAACACCCTGACTAACAATTTCCCAAAAAAGCTATACAGGCAAGCTGTTGAATACTTTGAAACTAATTTGGCTGGGTGCTGTTGCTGCCTATTGTAGCAAGAGCGCCCAGTGAATTAATTTCAAAATATTCAACAACATTAAATAGCAGACATACAATTCGTACAACGTGTGGGATTATTAAGCGTTTAAGACGGACTAAATCAAGTCATTCATGATGTAATTGATTATGACGTTATCCTCCGCATCACGCAGTTGATTATGACGTCATATGATGGCTGGATAAACTGGAAAGGGCCTTTATGTTCAAAATATTCAACAGTGCATTTTATTTTGTTTTGGAAACATTTTACGTTATTGCTGAGCCGCATTGTACCATTCTCGCCTTGATACCATTAGCATTACCACGCTTCCCTTTGCTCCAGAGCATGTAGATTTACAGCTGCTTTAGTAAATGTGCTATAGTTTCTTGTTTATATGTTACAAGTTGTACATAATTCATTAAATACTCTACTAATATACGTAATCTGTTTTCGTGTGCGAGCGGGTGTGTATGCGTCAACGTGTATGCGGGCGCGTGTCACGTACATGCGAGGGCATTGGTATATAATTCTATTATGAGGTATTGTCCCATGACAACGCAAGATTCAAGATTCAAGATGTATTACTCCCAGATCATGCATACAATTTATACAATGGCAGGACAGGTTCAATGTTATTTACATATCTCTATTGAAATTTCAGATGTAGTGCCACAGTATCGCATGAGTACCAATATTGAAGGACTATCGATGTGCCAGATGCCAAATCCTGCAGTAAGCATGCCACGCACACATGCACGACCACACCAACCGTTATCTAATGCACCACTTTGTTCAGAGTCAGTACAGTCAGCTATACTCTCAGCACATACCGTTTTGAAGAATGCAGCATATGGCGATAATGAGTTAGCTACTTCCAGTCCAAGTCAGCCGTGTGTGTCAAGTCGTGGGACACCATTACTCGACATTAATGTACCGAGTCATACAGTCAGCGACATAGTCATACCAGCTCAAATAATCGCTAGGATGGGGTGGGGAAAGTGCTAAAATTAGCATTGCGGAATGCTATTGGCTTTGTGACGAAAGGACAAAATAAAATTAATTCTCATGTTTTTTATAAAATAATTTGCAGAACGTGATATGATATTATTAACCGAAACTTGGTGCTCAGAATTATCAAATATTTGAATAGATGGTTATACATATACACACACCCCACCCACCACCGACAGAGTCATCTGTGTGGGCTTCTAATTTATGTAAGGATCAAATAGCGGCCGGTGTCTCTAGAAAGTAAAGAATCTGATGACATTATATGGATAAAATTGACAAATTATTCTTTGGTTTAGATGAAAATTTATATATTGCTTTATGTTATCTACTTCCTATTGGTTCGTCGAGAACAGCTTATGTAAATATTTATGTGTTTGAAAGACTGTCATTGGATGTAAATAAGAAACTTCTTGAGGATAGAAAGTGTGCATTATTAATTTGTGGCGCCAGAACAAAAGCTCTATCGGATTTTATCGAAGATGGCGATGTAAAATATATTCCAGTAGAAGATAGTTATGATGAGGATTGTATGATAGGAAGATGTTCTAAAGACTTGGGCAAGTTAAATGAAAATAGGCATAATTTGTTAAATTTCTGTAAAACTACTGGGATTAGGTTCGTTAATGGCAGAGTGGGTATGGATCGAGGAAATTACGTGTATTATTGCATGTGGTCCTAGCTTAGTAGATTACTTCCTTTGCAAATAAACTAAGACAATTAACTAATTTTGAAATAGAAGATCCAAATGAGTTGTCTGATTATAAAGTGCAAAGATGTGATATATTAGTTAATACACGAGCAGAGTCGAGGAGAATGTCACTGATCACCTTGGTAGCATCGTAGGGGATTCTACCCTCTTGCTTGGTATGACATTTGTACATTAGGTAGAGATGGTTAATCTGAAGTCATGTAATGACTGATCTATGGTCAAAATTGAGCTCTAAACGAGCATCCTGAAGGAGGGAATTTTTGCGCCACATCAGTGAATGCTTAGAAGATTCAACAAGCAGGTTCCGGCTCCCTGACTGCTCACCACTACTCACTGTACACAACTCTGGAGAATATTTTATCAGGACTGATCAGGGCAGAGCAGACAAATCGAGACAGGTTCAAGGAACATTCCACTGGCCACGATGATGAGCCATTGTATCCATTTAGGTGACCCCAGGCCATTACTAACACCAATTGAACTGCTCAGCTCTGAAAATGTGTGTACATTCAGACATGATGACGTGAGTAATGAACTATTAAAATATGCAAGTAACATTATCATAAAACCGACCACGCATCTAATCAATTCAGTCTTTATGCACCATTATCACATTATTCAAGCCCAAGAAACCATATGGCCCTGGACAATCTGCAGCGCATTTTTCTCCTCAATAGCATATTGAAAAGCCTATACGATGTTGCCATATGATGCATCCGAGACACGATCTATGACTTTTCACAGGATCCTGCAAGAATGGCTTCAAATGTGGCCACAGCTGTCCAAATATTGCATGGGATCAACGCATGCATGTGTCTGTAGTCATGTCCAAACATTGGGATTTCCACAAAATGGGCATTGACATGTCACGAGCCTTGGACTGCGATTAAACACTCAAAGATCCTAAATGTACTACACCACGCCAGTTGCAATGAAGATGAGCTGTGACTAGTAAGACTAACCCTCAGAGACACTGAGCTCATTGTATGAATAAAGACTGTGAAGTATGCAGCTGTTTGAAGCAGTTCATCAAGGGGACTCTTCTTCATTGATAAGTGTAAGCAGTGTAACATGACTTGCATGTCTTGGTAGACATATGCATGGTTGACGGACCATTTCTAATGTATATTTCAGTTAGTGCATGAAAAATTAAATGATGGATTGAAGGAAGCTGAATACGTAGCTGGGACACATTACAGACCCTGCTAAAATTCTTTCATTCAAAAGCCATGTCTAGTTTTGAAGTGTTATTGTTACATGACAAAATAGACGCAACATCATGCAGCCCATATATAATTTCCTGTGTATTGATTGCTATGCCCAAATTCACAAATCAGCTGTTGTTAGCAAGTCATCTTTCAGTGCTTAGGTTTGGCAAAAGGTCATCTCTCATGGTATGACATTTGTGAATTTCCATGCTTTCAATGATCAGAATTGGCAACATATCACCCGTCAGTGTTCAAAAGTGGTAGCAAATCATGTTTCAGGGTAGAAATATAATTTTCAGCACTAAGAATTGGCCAATTATTGTCCTTCATTCCTTAGACTTGACAACAGATCAACTTTCCTCACTCACAATTGGTAAATGTCATCTTTAAGGGCTTAGGTTTGGTAAAAGATCATCTCTCATGGTATGAAATTTGTGAAATTCCATGCTTTCAATGATCAGGATTGCCAACATATCATCCTTCAGTGAAGAATTGGCAAATTATTGTCCTTCAATGCTCAGAATTGTCAACAGATCAACTTTCCTCACTCACAATTGGTAAATGTCATCTTTAAGGGCTTAGGTTTGGCAAAAGATCATCTCTCAGGGTATGAAAATTTGTGAAATTCCATGCTTTCAATGATCAGTATTGGCAACATATCATCCTTCAGTGTTCAAAAGTGGTAACAAATCATGTTTCAGGGTAGAAATATAATTTTTCAGCACTAAGAATTGGCCAACTATTGTCCTTCACAACTCAGAATTGACGATAGATCAACGTTACTCACTCACAATTGGTAAATGTCATCTTTCATGGGTTAGGTTTGACAAAAGATCATCTCTCATGTTATCAAATTTGTGAAATTCCATGCTTTCAATGATCAGGATTGGCAACATATCATCATTCAGTGTTTGGAATGGGTAAGAATTCATGTTTCATGGTAGAAATATAATTTTTCAGCACTAAGAATTGGCAAATTATTGCCCTTCACTACTTAGAATTGACAACAGATCAAATTTCCTTACTCACAATTGGTAAATGTCATCTTTCAGGAGTTAGGTTTGGCAAAAGATCATCTCTCAGGGTATGAAAATTTGTGAAATTCCATGCTTTCAATGATCAGGATTGGCAACATATCATCCTTCAGTGTTCAAAAGTGGTAGAAAATCATATTTTAGGGTAAAAATATAATTTTTCAGCACTAAGAATTGGCCAATTATTGTCCTTCACTGCTTAGACTTGACAACAGATCAACTTTCCTCACTCACAATTGGTAAATGTCATCTTTAAGGGCTTAGGTTTGGCAAAAGATCATCTCTCAGGGTATGACATTTGTGAAATTCCATGCTTTCAATGATCAGGATTGGCAACATATCATCCTTCATTTTTCAGAAGTGGTAACAAATCATGTTTCAGGGTAGAAATATAATTTTTAGCACTAAGAATTGGTAAATTATTGTCTTTCAGTGCTTAGAATTGACAATATTAGGTACCAGTCCAGGTACATTACATGTAAGTGAAAGTGTATCAGGGTATGTAAACGCACATTAAATACTGTCGCGGTTCAAATTTGATTCTATTGTTATGCCATCTAACGTTTGATTATGTTGTTCTGTGCGGTGGTTGACGTGCTGCACTAGTTCATGACAAGGGGTCCAATGCGGCTTAATCAAATAAACCCCATCAACATTATAATATGTAGAGTGCAGCACTGAGACAGTGGTGGTGATGGCGTTTGTTTATGTAGCTTTCACACCAGCTAAAGACCGGATATGCTAGATATGAAATTTATTGCTTAAAATGTCATAATCGAAAAATAGATTTAATTCCGGCGCACAAATGTACACTCCAAGTTGCCTACATTTATTTGAAAAAAATATGTCTTGGCAGAGGCTTATATGTAAATACATTGCATTCAGGGGGAAATGAGGGTTGTATGTATTATTGAATAATATACCAAAGGTGTGTGGACCTACCACATCAAGCTAAGTAAATGCCATGCTATATTGTAACATAATTTAATAATTTGATCACGATACTCATACTAACGGCGGAATATCAGAAGAGGAAAACGACATGAGATGACTGTAATCTTAGCTCAGTATATCATTTTAAAGTAACCGCTTGTGATTCCCCTAGAGCAGATAGCTGGGTCTACACTACAAATAAGGCGCAAGAAGAAAATTAGAAATCCGTTTGCAGGCCAGATATTTTAGTAACTGCTGTACAAATGAACGTTCATTAAGCATATAGTTACACCTAACATAACACTAAATAACCGTGCCAGTTTAAAAATAGGATATAGGGAAGAATAAAGGGAGAATAGGCGATTTAAATTCTGAAGTAAGGAAATATACGCGCTCATCAAATCAGCAATAAGCGCGGTGCAAAAGAGTGCGGGTTATAACAAATAAAATTATATATTTCCCACCATCAGAATTGGGTAGATTTCTTTTTGGTAATATGTCATTGCTTCTTCGCCATAAATCTACTGACAAAAATTCTGTTGCAGTTTTGCCGAGTTGCACCTACAGTTTTTCTTAGATTGACTGGACTAATATACTGCATTTCCTTTCTTCACTTATTATTCCATCCCACCTTCACTTTTCTACTGGTAATTAATGGCTAGCGGGTATAAATCTAGTGAACAATATTCTATTTCTATCATTAAATCTTAGTAGTTATGTTTCCATTTCCACTGCAGTTAATATTAAAAGAATTGTATATCTTACCCTTCCAGGATTCCTGCATTTGGGCAAGCCATGTTTGTATAAATTGGTCCTGTATGATTCCGATAACCGCAGCTTGAATGATTGTGGTGTTATGAATCGAAAAGTGTGTGTGTCCTATATTATCTAGAATGGTCTTAATGCATGTTAGCCATTTGCATTGTTTTCTGTTTTCATTAAAATCCTGTAACATACAATTATACATTTGTAGTGCTAGTTTACTGATCCTGTATTGGCCCAGTAATCTGCATTATGAGGGTCGTTAGACCACATTGTCATACTCGAGCCTATGGAGTTCGATGGGGCCAGCACAAATCTGCGACAATATGGCGTCAAAGTAAATTATTCACTTTTTTACGCGGAGTGTAATGATATTATTTTATTTCTTCGTTAACCAATGTTTATAGTTTTTTTCGCGCTGTTGGTCGTTACAAAGTATATGATGCAGATTTATGACAGCATTGATTGAATATTGGAACAATAAAGAATGCTTTATTCAGATTGATGCCAGATTTCATAACGACATAGCTTCATAAGTGATTAGGATTTACATTTCAACAATTCCCATAATCCCTTGCGAGAGTCATGGAGTTTTATATATCTATAACTGTCTATAACGGGCACTGCATGGGCTATCAAAATATAGTCACTAAAGATAGGTGGTCGTATTGTGCAGGGTAATAGTTATGGCAAGTAGTTTCTGTGCCCAGATGATAGCGGGGGTTTTAGACGGGTGGTGTTTTGACAACCCGTCTTAAAGAACCACATCCTTTGGCCCTAAATGCAGATGGCCACCATGGGCAGGTACGTATGCACACCCTCATCGTCTATCAGACGAATTCTATGAAAGCAATATCCATTTGCGGCATTTCCAGTCGGCAAGTTTCTATTAATGACACCAGTGCAAATTAATCACGCAAAAACATTTCATTTTGCTCGCTTCTGCTCTCATTTTTCCTGCCCAATAACTTCTCTAATCAAAGACGGCGTATAATCGGCGCTTAATATCCAGCATTCACACGTAGAATTCGCCAATTGTTCCCAAATTCTTCGAGCAGTTCTCTGCCAGTGATTAATGCCGATTTTAAACGGAAAATTGGTTTGTTTTTGTACGGCTGATAGCTCCGTGAGCACCATGTGACAGTAATAAAATTCGTTCGGTTGATCCTTGCTGAGACAAATTACTTGAAATTTAGGAAATTGATAATAGGAAACGGAACTTGTTCTGACTTCCCGTTGCTTGTCCAATCAAGCTTACAGGGCTCAAGTCGTGCTTGCTCTGATACTATATACCCATCTCACGTGATGAATGGCGTGGTAATGTCTGTCTCTAACCTTCAAAACCATCCACAAAGATACCATGCTCTTTTGGCGCGGGCAGAAATCAGCTACGATGGTGTAAAGTATGGAAATCGCTTCATAAAGCCCGACACCCGGTGTCAGTCGTCATTCATTACAGACACGTGTTCAAATTAAACATTCCATTGACCGTTCTCGCGCCTGACAGTTGCCACACTTCCTGCTTCATCCTCTTCACGACATGATCGTCAAATTATGGTTACTGAGAAAACCTTATTGCGAGTCGGCCTTAATAAAACAATCTAATAAAATGCAACACGGTGTAACGGAAAGACAGATTATCACTGAGTTCCGGTCACAATAAGCGGAATATTACTGGGCAATATGCGGCCAGTCGAAAGCGGCAAAACTCGCTGTTACAATAGAGCCGTCAGCAGAGCTGCCAATAAGCACCCACAATATCGGCGGCTAATTGATTTATCTGTGTGGCGTGTTAGGGTCAGTGCTAACGAACGAAAGCTAACTCTTATTGGTTTTATTGTGTCTTGTGCGAAATCATTGTTTTCTTCATCCGGAATCCTCTAGATTATTCCCGCTCACAGCTCTATAAAATAAATGATGAAATAATTGGCTGAATAGTAATTAAAACTCTCGCTAGCAACTGACAGGCATGACGTCATACCGATAGCTAGATAGATACGGTAGATGGTTGAGATGATTTGATGGTATTATTGCCTGGTCGCGGGCAGGCGTTACTCAGCGTAGTGTTACAGGTAATACGCTCCAGAGTGTTTGTCATTGTGTCACGTTATTTTTACTGAATGAATCCGATCTACCACTCCAATATATGACGCCATAATCAATCACGTCACACGTAGAATGACGTCACAATAGATAGTGACCTATCTAGCGCCGTCATGAACATTGAAATGTCTGCCAAGTATACGAATGGTATTGTCTTTGATGGATTTACTATTTAATAAACATTCTGTTGCATATTTTAAAACTAATTTGATTGAGAGAAGCACGAGCACCCAGTCAAATTAATTTCAAACTATTCAGCAGCTAATTATTAGCTGTACAATTTCCTTGCAATTTAGATTTTGTGAATTCAGGGTTCAAGGCTTATAAATCGATCCAAACACGCGCAAAGCGTGGGCGGGGCTTATCTAGAAATGTATCGCCCTGTTCTCCGTTACACAACTTTACAGTGTGTATCGAAGGCCGTGTTCTCACTAGAGAGTTAATCAGGAATAACGCCAAACTTCAGTATGGCGTTATTCCGGAGTAAGTCTCTAGTGAGAACACGGCCTAAGTGGATGAAGATAAGCGCAAATTAAATTCTAAATCGTATGAATAATACAGATATGTAATACTGGTGCTTTGATGTTGTCTGCAGACCGTAACCAGGGGCTGAATAATTGGCAATGCAACAAATGCACCTGCACAGAGCCCCAAAGTTGCCAAGACACACACAAGTAACGCTAAAGAGTTTTAGTGTGCGAATTCTTGGAAAGCTGGCATCATGCCTATACGGATGTAGTGGTAAATCACACAACACTCGCATGCCACCACAACATACCCCACCCAACCATAACCCTAAACACCAACACCACCACGATACCACCCCAATGATAGTAAAATGTAAATATTAAAATATCCAAACCATTGTCTCTTCGTATATTGGTAGCATGTTAGAGCTGTTCGAGTTTATTGCAGAATATGACGAATCGCTGACACGTCATGCAAATAAAGCCATATGACATACACAGTATCAATCATGTTGGATTTGCGAATTGATTGTAGTTGAGGGATACGATCTGTCACTCAAGTATATGATGCCACAATCAATTACGTCAGAATGTGGGCTGACGTCAGAATCCATAGTGACGTATCTAGCTCCGTACGATTTGTATATCTTTGAAGGATTTACTTTCATTTAAGAAAGATTATGTTGAATATTTTAAAACTAATTTGACTAGGCGCTGTTGCTGCCATAGGCAGCAACAGCACCTAGTAAAATTAGTCTCAAAATATTCAGTATCGTACCTGTATATGTACCTTGATATTGGGATTCTGGGGATTCATGATTCAAGGTATATAACTTGATGACAACACACGTAAAACGTGCGAAGAGCTTAGCTAGAAATGGGTGGGGCATAGCTAGAAATGGGTGGGGCTTAGCTAGAAATGGGTGGCGCATAGCTAGAAATGGATGGGGCATAGCTAGAAATAGGTGGGGAATAGCTAGAAATGGATGGCGCATAGCTAGAAATGGGTGGGGAATAGCTAGAAATGGGTGGCGCATAGCTAGAAATGGGTGGGGCATAGCTAGAAATGGGTGGGGCATAGCTAGAAATGGGCGGAGCATAGCTAGAAATGGGTGGGGCATAGCTAGAAATGGGTGGGGCATAGCTAGAAATGGGTGTGGCATAGCTAGAAATGGGCGAAAAATAACTAGAAATGGGTGGGGTATAGTGAGAAATCGGTATGCATGGCTAGAAATGGATCCTTTTCCTATGGGCAAAATGGTATTAGCCGTTCTAGTTGATTACATTAAGGCAGCAAATCGCGATTCTATAACAGTGCTCTGTCTCATTTTAGTACAATGACGATATTAGGTAACTAACCGGGATTCACTCTACATGGCAGGACCACAACTATTCGAGCAATCATTAAACATATAGGAATTCAAATCTTTAGATTGTCGTGCTCAGTCGTTATATTCATGTGATACCCCAGCATCATTCCATGACGTCATCAGGGAGCGCAGAACAGAAATGCATCAGTTGAACAGTTTTGTAACATGTATTCCTTGTGTTGGACATTCACTCAACATGGTTATCAAAACATAGGGTGCGTTTTGCGACTGACGCGGTCGGTTAATTTGCAGACGTGTTGTGCATCAACAAGCATTCCAAATTACGCATTTTGATTATAACGTCATATGCTTGACTGACAGACAGATCGGATCTATTCATTAGGTGTCTTTTAGAATGCCATGTTGTAAAACAGTACTGTCTATATTCCCAGAATCTCAATATCAAGGTAACTATAGGTAAGCATGTAAGCTGTTGAATATTTTGAAATTAATTTGACTGGCCGATGTCCCTGTCTATGACAGCACCAGCGCCCAGGCTAATTAGCTTCAACATAATTTTTATTAATTCTAAACACACAACTCGTCTACTTGCCGGACTATTAAGCGTGTATGA
The DNA here is from genome assembly GCA_034401795.1 of Chaetoderma sp. LZ-2023a. Classification (NCBI taxonomy): domain Eukaryota; kingdom Metazoa; phylum Mollusca; class Caudofoveata; order Chaetodermatida; family Chaetodermatidae; genus Chaetoderma; species Chaetoderma sp. LZ-2023a. Next base: position 220,364,666 of record CM067369.1, on the reverse strand, counting down.
CGGACCTAGACTCGTCATTCATTACGTATTTTGATTGTGACGTCAGCATTCATGTGATTATGCCTCGATATACTTGAGTGACAGATTGGATTCATCCATTGCTCACAAAGAAGAATCTCCGAAACATTGTCATATGCTCGGCCATGGTCGTCACAGGAATGTATGGCACCGTCCATATTACTCAAAAAATCCTATCCTCATATTCAACAACAGACATAGTAAAGAGGTGTGTGGAACAAATGCTATTTTAATGTTCTATCCGGATCAAATGAGGTGGGCGTGTTCAGTCATTCGCATGGAGAACTCAGGTATTCTGACGACCCATCGAGAACGACTGACCTTAGTTGCAGTCAATGCTACGCGCTCAGAAAGCGCTATACAACTGATCAGCTTGAAACCAGCGTTAACACAATAATTGGGCAATGCTTTAAGCCAATTACTGTTAATGATTACTTGTTTACTATAATTTGCAAACAATCAAAGCGTGTCACGAGAGAGCAATCGAATGGTTTAGTGATGTATGGCTACAGATATCCAGACCACGACAGGTGATAACTAGAATACAAAATATCCCAATTACGCTTAGGCACAGCTTGAATCAATTACCATATTGAAACTGCCACCAGCAAGTTTGATATGCGCTGACCGTCGCGTGTCTCAGCGTGGTCAAGCATGTAGGTTAGCGTGATCCGTCCCCTATGTTTCGGGGAGGGGGGGCATGGAGATGGTAGGGACAGCGTGATCCACCCTGTGGATCAGCGTGATGCGTAATGTGGTCCCCGATGTGAGGATAGTATGCCCCGTTATGTACTCATGCGGCCATTTTGTCCGGCCATGTGGGTTCAACGCGGTCCATCGTGCTGATCAAGCGTGGTCAGTGTCATGTGATGGAGGCGGCCAATGGCATAGGTCCTGTGCCGATCAGCTGTGTCCCTGACGGTCCCCCATGTAGGTCATTATTTGCCGCATGGTAACCAGGCAACGGTGGGTATTTAAGATGTGTACTCAAATAAAGACATTTGACTATACATTTAATAGCACGATGCATGCCGGGTATGCATATTTAATCATACATGCACGTTGAAATTTGAAATACCAGAATGCCTGTCGTGCATCTATGTATGTCAGGATAACCATCATATTAGTAGCGATTACAAGAAATATTAATAATTAAAATTGTCGTAATTAATTCCAAATAACTTTAAATACACCACATGTATATTTCACTCTGACGATGCAGATGAAGACGTGATTTGTTGTGAATAGAGGTAAAATTGACAAATATAGAACATATAGACCCCATAATTAAATTGTTTTAGATTTAAATATCTGATTGGAAAGCTATAACCAGGATGTCGTGAATGATAGCTTCCAGCTTCCTGTTCCGTCCCTAAAGCATGAACTATATTGATTATGTCCCTTGATTTCGACCTCCCCCTCATCATAATTACAGACGCTGGGTCGATCTCTGGTCAGTGTTCTGCCATCACGTATCCATCTTGAACACATCTATAAATAGCATGCTATTGTCCATTCTAACAATAATGGCATATTCACTGGAATCCATTTGTCTTCCGAGTTCTGAGAAGACCATCTAGAATATGTTTCCCTCTCGCATTTTCATTTGTTGATATTTTTCAGGGAATGTAACTGACCAATGGAACTGAGAAAGAGGACATGTTTGTTTCGAATGCACCGAGATGACGAATATAGAATTACCACTAATAGTGGTATTGGCATTTAGAACTGTGTTTCTACTAATTACCTTTTATCAATAATTACACTATTTCATTTTAGCCGTCAACACCGGATCTGTTATTGGTCATTTAAGCGGAAGCTACAAACAGATTCCTCAACAAAAGAACGCAATACTTTGTTGTTATCCGGATTGGCTGTCTGACTGCTGCAAGCCACCAGACAAGAATATCAATGGCAATAACTCTGGATCTACTGATTACTTTGAAAACAATTTGACTGAAACTTGTTGGTGACTTAGCCACCAACAGCTTTCAGTCAAATTGTTTTCAAATTTATCAGCATATCCAGAGTTAAACCACATAAGGTATGTAGTCTGCAGAAATCCAGCAGGAAGAGAGTTACTAGCTCGTGGCGTTACCTGGACACAGAATAATGATACGGTCCTAGGTGTCCATCGCTACACCTTACCGTTTTCGTATGACGGGTTAATGATATGATTGTCCCAAACAACCCACCCATCCACCCATTCCTTCAACACCACCCCACTGATGGAAATTCCGCGGGATCGCGCAGTATCGTCCCCCAGAACGTCTGTATAGATCCTACAGCTTACACGCAGTAAAGAAGTAGAGGACAGCGTATTGAGCCGGCGCAGTGGAGTGTGTAATAGTGATGGGGGCGTTGCCAGTCTGCTAGCTTTTGTAATGCCGGGCACGCCCCTTTCTGTGCTCGCTAACTTTGATCATTTTATTTCAATTATACTGCACATGGGTGTATTGGTTTCTTTACAATAGAAGACATCGACTGTCATGTACAAAGACTGGAGTGGTTCGTACTGCTGTTATCTTACACATATATACATGATCCTCGGATCGCTGTTATCATATTATTATTATTATTATTATTATTATTATTATTATTATTATTATTATTATTATTATTATTATTATTATTATTATAAGTCTATGTTATAGCTCATAGAGTTGGTCATTTCTGAGCTGAAATGATAAATAAAAAGTGGCCACCCTGGACAGCAGTAGAATAGTTTCAAATATATTTGATTCCGGTCAATTTCATTTAAACCTATTCAGCATCATATGTTCCCTCAAGATTTTTCCGTATTTAAATGCAATGTTCAAAAGTTGCTGTTTCGCCAATTGAAGCACGATACTTGTATTTTGTTTTATTACAATCGGTTGATTGACTTATATCATACATGTGCGTGCGTGCGTACGTGCGCGCGTGGCCTACCTGTTTGTTAATAATAAATAACTTTGCAAATTTTTACAATTGAGATTTAACTCATACAAGTGCCCTTTATTACGCATTCCCGCATCTAATAACTCCAGGCACCTACATGTAGGGCCACTAAACACAGGCGATCATATAAAGAAACTGCTTTACATATTCTGTGTGTTATGTATTATAATAGATTTTTTACGTTGCCTTGGTGAAAGCGGAGTTACTTGTACCGCCTATCAACGGCACACATACCTCGAACGCAAGTCGTCGCTATGGACAATTTAATTTTTACAACTTATGCATTAGACTTTACATACATCTCTAGCTTACAGATTCATTCTATATCTTGATCACGAATTATAGCCCTGTTATCATAAGATGTTTTAACTCAGATGACGCTGTTAAACGTGTTGGTGGTCATGGGTCTGCAAACTAAGTGGTGCTGATCTGCGCGCATCACTCTCTAGATTGGACATCAGTTGTTTAAGGATGATTCCCTGCCACTGTCTGTTGTTCAAAATCCTCTCCCAATGGCAGAATGGAGTGCACAGTTTACCCAACTTACCAATAACAATATGTTAATAAAAAGTGAATTCTCCAGGTGTATGGATGACTACGTTGCATCTAATAAGAACACAATTTTAATTAACTAAACAATTACTGTAAATGAAGTCATTACATCAATCTCAAATCTAAAAAAATGGCAAGTCCTCGGGCTCTGATTTCATTTTCAATGAAATACTAAAAGTCGGACAGCACCAACTGGCTCCTATTCTCTGCGGAATTTTAAAAACAAAATACTGATTAATGATGCTTTTCTCGAAGCATGGCCTTGTAACTTTTTAAAGCCACTACACAAAAAGGGAGATAAACATGTTGTAGGTAACTATAGAAGTATTGCGGTCGGCAGCAATTTATGCAAACTGTTCTGCAGTATTTTACATAGTAGACGCTACCATTTTCCTACCGAGCATAAATTGTTGCCAGATTCAAAAATTGGATTTCAAAGAAACAGCCGTACGTATCTTCTGGTACCGTATTTATGCTTTAGAAACCTTGATCGGTAAGTATGCCAAATCATCTAAACAGTATTTATTTTGCTGTTTCGTGGAATTTAGATATGTAGTTGACTCCGTCTCCAGGAACGCTCCCTCATATAAATTATTATTATTATCAGGTGGATTACATTAGAGAGAGAGAGAGAGTGTATTCCGGAGTTTCATATTCCATAAAACTTCAAAATTATCACAGCAATCCTTTTCTGTCAAGTGTAGGACCTAAACAGTGCTTTGCATTAAGCCCACTTTTATTTAATATGTATATTCGTGACCTACCCAACATTTTTACTCAGCAATGTGGCCCAGTCGCGCTAGACAACATAACGACCAATTGCCTCATGTACGCTGACGACCTTGTATTACTGTCTAAATCACATACAGGTCTCCAAACCTCATTCAATAATGTGGTAAAAGTGGTTAATTTTGCAAAAGCCAATGTATTCATTTTCAATAAAGGTGGTAACTATTAAATAGGTATTTGTTTACATACAATGGTAACATTATTGAAATAGTCCAGACTTATTGCGGCCTGGGTATAACGTTTGTTGCTTCTGGTAACATTAAAACAGTTTGCGAACGCCTTTGCGAGCAAACAACTAAAGCCATTTTTAAAATAAGGTAATTTAATGTTAAGCCCAACATACTTACGGGACTTGTTCACAATCAGGCGATTGATTTTCCATATTTTAATGTACGGATGCGAAGTTTGGGGCCCGTATTTTCTTAAAGGTTTTAGGACTCGTGACTTTAAAACAATCGACGGAAAAGGTTGTTATTAAAACCTTTGATGCTGTCAAAATATGTAGACGTTAGGAAAGATAACCGTACTAGACGTTTCTGAATAGATTTCACCAGCTCAACAGGAGGCTTTACAACGGCAAATCTATGCCAAATCTAATGTAATTTGCTATTTTAAAACTGTAAATAAGTACCATGAAAAGTCTCCTTCTTCTTCTTCGCCTCCTTCTTCCTTCTTCTCATTAACGAAGGGATCTATTTCTAGCTAAGCTCCTCCCGCCTTTTACAGGAGCTGGAAACGATTTGAAATTTTGAAACCTGAATTCCAGGAATCTAAATTTCAAGGGGACTAACTATACAGGTAAGCAGCTGGTGACTATTTTGAACCTAATTTGACTGGTGGTTGCTGCTGCAACAGCTCCCAGTCAACTTAGTTTCAAAATATTCAACAGAATGTGTATTAAATTGTAAATTCATCAACGGCATACAATTCGTACACTTTAGCGACAGACATTTCGATTTTCGTAACGGAACTACGTAAGTTGGATTGTGATATCAGCTGGCACGTGACGTATTTAACTATGACGTCAGATACTTGATTGACAGATCGGGCCCTTCCATTGCATGGATGAGCTCACATACAAACATATTCATAGCTGTTGGAGAACTCTGTTGCTCAAGATGGTCCGTGTTGGAGAGTACAATTACAGTCGCCATGCAGCGCAGACGTCGTCTATTGGCCTGTATAATTACTATGCGCAGTGGCATCAGTTGTTACCTGTGATCCTAATATCCCGAACAGAATCTAGCAGATTAGTATCATCAAAGTGTGTCTCAAAGGTGTCAAAGTGCACATTGTGAATACTCATAGTCAATAATTTAATCTCGTGAACAGTCGCAGGTACTGACCTTGCATTGTCTCGGTGTTTTCTTCTGTTTGCCGTCTTTGCTGTTGTTGATGCTGTTTACCGGATCTGTTTCCGTGTCTAATAGCTACTTGTCGTGCGTACGCTATTGATCCGATTAAAATGGCGTTTCCTAGCCTTGTATTTTGGCGTCAAACAGCTGATTTTCTGTAATTCTGCTTCCTTGGCTATCAGATGTCAGATCTGCCACTGGCCATTTGAGCGGAAGGTACAAACGAATGCGAACAAGCGCAGTAATGCTTATTCAGAGGATTTGGGTCTGTATTTAAAGTATATCTTACTCACATAGAATATGGAATAATATTAGTACACTAGAACTCTTTTCAGATGAAATCGAAATGAGAATCGATTATTGATGCATTTGTTAGTGATATATGCCTATATACCTATATCACGTGCAATACACGTGAAATTAACAAAATAATATTGGTTTGGTTTCTATTGATGAACTACGGATCATCAATGTTCCCATGAAAACAGAATTGTAGTAATGGACTAAATGGCAGTAGGAATTGTTTTAAACCAATTTCTCAATGATTAATCAAATTTGCCAGAATATATTTTGTGTCGTGTTGAAAGAACTTTCAAATAATTATTGAACCCCTCCTTTGCAATTTGTCCCCATACTGGTATCTAAGCTAGCGCTAATCTTTTCATAAAGCAGGCTCTTTACAACGCTTTAACACTTATATATCAGCCAAAACGTGGTCTGCATTGGTCTTAAGAAATGTCCAATTGCAGACCAAGAGAAGACTATTTTTTTTGGAAAAATTTACCACAGGAAGGATTGGTTCGATAACCGAGCCAGTCATTCCAGTCGTAAATTTTCAAAAACAGTCTCTCATGGTTTGCAAATGGACTTTTTCTATGAAATAAAATCAAATTTTCTTGAACAAATTCGAGGGATAAAGGGGTAAATAACCTATGGTCCAATAAGGTGGGCGTGTCTCGTCATTCGCGGGGGTCACTGAGGTAATTATTACTGTACCAAGCATTTTCGCATGCGCTTTCACTTATTCTTTTCCTGAAAAATCAGTCCAATCCCATACGGGCCTAGACATTATATGTTGCCTCGAGGCTAGAATACACTTAGAAATGTGCTAGTGGATCTGCTGAGCATCATTGTATGATATATATGACCGTAAACACGAGTAATTGTCATATGATTAGGCACGTATTGATTGGACATGTAGGCGGGATAACAGGAATATTCCATGGTGTGCAGTATGCACAAGTATTCCATTTCAATGTGTTTGATCTATGCAACCTTTTGACCTTCCCGTCATTTCTTACATCTTCCGTCAAATAAATAAAAAGTCTTTCTCACGAGAGCATAAGATAATGTATAGCATATGCTCTCCTGTCCCATATATGGGCTACGTAAAAATGTCATATAGATGTATCTTTTCTGCTAGGTTAATGTCTGGCCTATGCGAAAATGAGTTTGGCTTCCTTTCCTGTGTCATCTTCACGAGTTGGTAGCAATTTTAAAGTAAGACCCAAAGGCGCGAATATTCTCAGTATAATTTATTCACATCGGAAGATTCAAACAAAATGTTTAATATATTCACTCAGAAATTACATGTAAAAAGGACAACTTTACTTATAGAACATGGTAAACTGTATTGCAGCAAATAATAAATTTAAATTTAGAAATACGTGGAATGCTTACTGGCGCTTAGCTTTAAAATGGCCACGTGTAAGATCGAATGCCACATAAGAACGTCAATGAGAATAAGGACACAGTTTCATTAAGATTTACATCATAATACATGTTACATGTTGCCATGCCAGTATTATAATGCAGGAGAAATATAACCATGTCTTGTTAATGTGCTTAACCTAGCCTACAACTGAACTAAACCGAATTACAGACACCCCTGTCTATAACGGACACCCGTGATGAGTGTTATAAGATGGATGGACGTACGGCCGTCTATCGCAAAGAACTATCATCTTGTGGTTTCAGCAGTGACGTAATAAATGCGAAACGAGGTTCCTAGAATGACAACCTGTCCAAAAAAATACACAGGTAAGCTGTTGAATATTTTAAAACTAATTTGTCTGGGCGCCGTTGCTGCCTAAGCATGTTTATTAAATATCAAAGAATTACAAAGACATCCAATTCATACAACGTGTCGAACCATTTGAGATTTGATGACGGTCTATATGGAACCCTTTGTGACGTAATGATTGTGACGTCATCATACAGCCACTGAGCTGATTATGACGCCATACGAGGTCAGATGGCGGATGGATACTCTGGAAAGGTGAATTCCACGTGGCCGCTGTGCGAAGAGCCTTACCTCTGTTCTTCGCTTTCGATAAACAAAATTACAGTCACTGGGTGGCACACTACAATGAAGATTGCATCGAATTATAGGAAACTTTCCGCGCAATATATGGTGAGTTTACAAATGGATGGATTGTTGTACCGCACACGGTGAGGGCAGAAGTGATGTGCCTTAGTATGGATCATGCTCTGGAAAGAGTACATGACAATCCAGCTAGAGGCATAAAGGAATCATTTGAATCTCTCGCATTAAGTAGTCAGTGTGCAAATGGAACATCAGAAAGCATGACAAAGCTCAGTTCACTAAGGGCTTGCAGAAATTGTGTTGATTGAACGAAGATGACCCGCAAACGAGAACTCAAGTCAATGAGGCATGTGTAGAGTAGATTTTTGGCCATATTACTCAGAGAATCAATCCATTCAAAATTCTCTCCACCAACGAAGCGACAAACATTGTTTTGGGTAGGCAAGTAATTAAGAAAAGTCCGTCTTTATTGATAGACTGCATAGAGAAAGGCGAACACAGCTACTGTGAGTTTAGGACAGAAAGGCTTGAGAAAAGATTTTTGACGTTGCTTGATTCATTTCCAAAACCACAAAAGCTGCAAAGCATTTGCACGAAACAAGAAGATTATTATCAAGAAAACAATTTCAGCTTTACGAAACATTGATTATGCAAGGTTGTGAAAGTATAGTTATTCCATCATGAACTATCAAGTACATGACTTCCTTCTTCCATACCAAAGACAGACAGCTGAGAAAATCTCCTAAATCAGACCGTATACTGGAAGTTGAGAGGAATCTTAAATCACAGCCCCGTCCTGAGGTTTCACGAGCTGACGAACCAAGTATGCCCGTTATCGACTTCATGGCATATGCACAGAAGGTCGCAGTGAAGAAGTTAAAGCTGAAAGCTTTCAGTACTTTGAATACATTCCGCTAGTTGTCACAACATTGCAACAGAATCGATATAATATTTGCGTTGTATCCTTCACAGATGATAACACAATAGGAGCGCGACCGTCGACATAAACTTTATGCAATAAACATACGCACCCACTCACTCACTCACTCACTCACTCACTCACTCACTCACTCACTCACTCACTCACTCACTCACTCACTCACTCACTCACTCACTCACTCACTCACACACTCACTCACTCATTCACGCACGCACGCACGCACGCACGCAGGCACGCACGCACGCACGCACGCACATGCACGCGCGTACGCACGCACACCATAAAAACAGTGCAACTAAGTCTCGAGATATTGTTATGTGCATCAAGTAGTATTCTTCTCCACATAAATCGTGCATGCCCGCCAATGTCACAGTTGGCTCAATGTTCCATTTTCATGCCGTGTCTTGCTAGATCTAACAGGATACGGGTACATTGTAGAAGAAGGTGGCCATCCCTCATCCATGAAACTAGCTGATGATATTATATCTGAAGACTCATATGCTTTGCAATTACATCAAACATGTTAAGTTAAACACCTGCCCATGCAGAATCTGAAATATTACATGTTGTGAGAGTGCGACGTATTTTCATTCAGTTTGATTCTTTATGTTTGTGAACGGTTGTTTAGGATAGTGATAAAAGAATTATAGTATAACATATCGTTAAAGTCATAACATAACAAGTTATGCGACGGGTCAGTTCCCGGAGTATTACTCGGACAATACATAGAAAGGTGGTATTAATTTCTTTGTGATGCTTTGATCGTCTAGCACTAACGATCACAATAGAATAGGTAAAGTGTAGTTACAAAGATTGGTATTACTGGAAAGTCTTGGTCAGAACAATGCTAGTGCCTACATACATAGTGTTGCTTTTGGGGAATAGTGGTATATCAATAACACATAATCGTTCAAAATGTAAGGTTTTAATAATTGAGATCGTTAGATAATCCCTATAAAGTAATTTTAATACACGCAATTCTTGGAAATATATTTATCATCGATTTGATTAAATTATTTGGATATATAACAAGCTTTCATTTGATATGCTATACGTCTATGCTCATAATCAATCTAGAGACAATGACATCGAGTGATCTTGAAATTACATTCGATGACTTTGAATGAAATGTCAAACAAGATTTTAACAAGTTCAGATACCAAATATCTCGCCTTCATATATTGCCGCAGGATACACTATTCCCTAGACAAAATATTCTGTGAAAAAGTAATATCCAAGCTATGTACATATATAGACCCAGAGCTATCAGGAAATAATATATAGCTTACTTGTATATTATCTGTACATCAGAAGATATGATGGACCGCTGGATACAGTCTAATTTTGAAATTTGACAATCTACTTGTCGAATTAAAATATCCATGGTAAGCATAGCTTGGAGACTGAACCATAAAGCCTCACTGCCTTGTAGTAGCCTGCAGTACAATGACTACTGGCACACTAAGTCTGACTGAAAGGCAAATGGTCCAAACATAAGCAAAGTTAAAAGCCTAGAAAAAGTAGAAACATTTTAAAAACCAAGCACATTAATATGCTGCAAACTATGTTTAAGGAGCCTATAGAGCAAATCAAAACACTTTTATTTAAATTGGATATGTCTTGGCTGAATAAATTATCATTTGGAAAAACCTTAAGCACAGCATAATAAGCATAACCTGGATGCAAATCATCCCTAAAATAATCAAAGATCAAACCCAGTAAATTGTCATTTGAAAAATGCTTAATCTGGATGCAAATTATACCTAAAATAATCACATTTCAAACGCTGGAAAAATACGGAAAGATTTTGAAAATCTATTTCTTTTTTACGTGGCCTAGACTTTTACGCACCGTATAGAACGAAATCTGTGAAGTTTTATTCAGATCGGATAACCCCCCATTGTCGCTGTAAATCGTATTTTAAAAAAATACCTTAACCACATCATGATACATAACCTGACCGCAAATCAGCCCTAAAATAATCCAAGTCCTAACTCTGTAAATATCCCAACAAAAATCTTTACCCTGAAGGCATAAAATTCAAACACCAAAAAAATATTGAACAAATTATAAACCCGATTTCTTTAGTATGTGGACTACTCCTAAGGATCGTATAGAACACATCTTTCAAGTTTTATTTAAATCGGACAAGCTATTGTTAATGTAATTATTGTTTGAAAAAGAACTTAAACGCAACATGATGAGTATAAACATGGATGCAAATCAGCCCTAAAATGATAAAAGTCCTAACGCCCAAAAATGTTGAAAAGCTTTTATAATCAATTTCATCTTCCTGTAGACTAATCCGAAACATGAGATGAAACAAATGTGTTAAGTTTTATTCAAATCGTATAACCGCCTGTTGATGTAATTATCGTTTGTAAAAACCTTAACGACATCATAATTGAGTATAACCTGAATGCAAATCAGCCCTAATATAATCAAAGACCAAATAGGGGGCCTACTGTAAAAGTATGGGGAAATTTTGAAAATTGATTTTTATGTTGAATAGTCCTATTCAAATCGGATAACCCCGTGATGATGTAAATGTTGTTTGAAAAATTAAAAAAGCTTAACCGCAGCAAAAACCTTAACCTGGACCCAGAAAATAGTCACGTTTACGGTAAATATATGGAATAATTTTTTAAATCAATATAATTTCGATGCGTCTACTCCTAAGCATCGTATATAACAAATCTGTAAGTTTTATTTAAATCGGATAAACACTTGGTGATAAATCTGGCTCCCATTTAGCCAGTCGTAAAGGATCCGCGGTTGCCACGGACAATATGCGGCAATCTGGAAATGATGTTCCGATAAGATCTGTAACCTGCCGAATGCGATTTGCGACAATCGTGGATTTCATGTCCAATCTGTAGCACGATACTGTGCACAGCATCGTCGCCGAGACTATTTGAAATTGTCAAGTAGGCTAATGTTCTTAGCGATAGCAAAGAAAAGGTAGTAAGGTAATGTGTCCATATGAGTTCACATCTAACGATGATCGGATGGGGGTGGGGGGGTGGTGGGGGGGGGGGGGGTGGGGGGGGTGATTTATCACGAATAAATAGATAGATAGTTTATTGCAAAAATCTAACATAAGGACACGGCAATACAAGTACAATCGTATAAATAAACAAGATATATGAAACAACTATAGGCCCTATATAAATAAATAAATAAACACTATTTAATTAAATATATACATATTATACAAAGCAATAGGCAAATCGCGTCCACAACCGGATTAACTACTGCAAAAGATTGATCCACATCAAGTTATGCGCCGGACATTTGCAGCCTCGCCCACGTTCTGAGCGTGTTTGGATCGATTTATGTGCTTTGAACACTGAGGTCACAGGATCCCCTTTTTTCAAGGTGACTATACAGATAGGTGGCTGAATATTTTGAAACTAACCAGACCGGGCGCCATTGCAGTCTACGAGTACACCAGCACCCAGCCGAACTAGCCTCAAAATGCCAACAGAATGTTCATCAGATAGTAGTTAACCATTTAAAGGATCTGCAAACTTGACGAACTTTTAAATGATTATGGTTGAGTTAAATCCGTCATTCGTTAGGTAGTTTGATTGTGACGTCAGCCTACATATGGCGTAATTGATTGTGACGTCATATACTTGAGGGCCTGACCGGATCTCACCATTAGAGATATTTATGAGCAACTGTTATATTAGTATACGGTTTTTATAAATCTTACGATGAAGTGGCGAACATTACCGCAAGGCATTTCGTTTCACCATAATGACGTTGACAAATTTTAGAATCATTTTAGATATGTCTGTAGAGCCACGATTGCATGACATTAAAAAGACAAATTTATCTTGCTCATTTAAAGAATCAAAGTTAGAACAGCTAGACAACTCAGAAAACAAAGAATCCATAGCTTCCTGGAATGTAGGACATTCTAAGACAAAGTGTCTCTCATCTTCTACTTTATTTAGATTGCAAAGATTACAGAGTCGGGACTCTACAGGTATCTTGGGCCGACAGTGTCTATCTATTTCGATATGCAGACAGTGAGCGCTGAGCCTTAGCTTTGAAAATTCTCTGCGCTTTAAAACCTATGGGCTGTGAGAAAATATAATTTTCAGGATTAAAATTATCTTTAAAAAGCTTATAACAGCGCAATTTAGGGGTCTTCGCGGAGTCGGTTATATGCCCTATCCATGCAGAAATGCATTCAATCTTGATGGTGTCCTTAAATAATTTAATAATTTTATGTCTATATAATGATCCCTGGTCTTCCCAAACATTAATTAGATTGAATTTCGCCAGCAGGAGCTGAATACACGGGGACCAATTAGAATCATCTCTTAGTGAATATGATTCTATGTATGCCTTCCGTGCAATAGACGAAGAATCGGCGTTGCATAATCTAAGCCAGTATTTCATGGCTGTGGGAGAAGGGTTATTAACGCGGGGAATTGGCCCAGGTCACCACGCACAGCAGCATTTACTGTTCGCTTGCCAACGCCTAGCAAATACTTAGCAAATGTAATAAGTACCTTCTACAATCACTATATATCACGAGAGATGCACAGAGCACTCATTAACACCTCGTGTACCTACTAAATGATGGATTGGCTTCTATAATATGCTTAGGGTTATTGACCTTCCAATGGCATGACAGGTGGACGATCTCGCCGTTGTGCGAGTGGAATAGACGTGCCGATATGCAGGGCTGAACACAAGGCAGTACAACAAGTGCATTTACACAGGCCCCCCCCCCCCCCCCTTGTTTTAATTTGGAGCCCTTGCGTGACTTCAAATTACACGCACAACTATAAGACTGATGTGGCCAAATCGAGTGGCGTAGCAATTATAACAATAGTCTCCGCAACGACGGGGAGGCCTAGACATTCAAATGGCCCTGCGATTCTATGAACACTAATATTTTAAGTACTCTGTAAATATTGGAATCTATGTTGGCCTATATATCACAATGTGACGAGAGTTCGTAACTAAGTGAAATTGACATTGAGGTCAAAAGTAAAAACCTGTAAAAAAAAAAAAAAAGAGCGAGAGAGAGAGGTGGGGAGAGGGAGGGAGAGAGAGAGGTGGGGGGAGAGAGGGGGTTGGGGAAAGAGAGAGAGAGAGAGAGAGAGAGAGAGAGAGAGAGAGAGAGAGAGAGAGAGAGAGAGAGAGAGAGAGAGCGAGCGAGAGAGAGAGAGCGAAAGAGAGAGAGAGAAAGAGAGAGAGAGAGAGAGGGAGGGGGGAGAGGGGGAGAGAGAGAGGGGGAGGGAGGGGTGGGGGAGAGGGAGAGAGAGATAGAGAGATAGAGAGCGAGAGAGAGAGAGAGAGAGAGAGAGAGAGAGAGAGAGAGCTCTTATGGGAAATGTCCACGTTTTCAAACAGGTACAAGTGTAAGTCATGTATTGCTAATATTTTCCTTTGTAAAACTCCAAAAATGCATAAAAAATGGTCAAATGAAGGCTAATAATACAAAATCTTCTAGATGGTGTTGGGGTTCAGCCAGCCTAACAAGTCATTTATTCTTTTACTTGGTGTATGACGTGGCCATATGCGACCCACAGCCTAGTTATTTTAGCAAATTGGGAATATAATAAACAATACCAGTTGAATAGCGTGTTACTAGCTTCACTGCCGCCTGCGACAGTTTCCAGTCCAATTAGTTTTAAAAAACTATACGCCTACAGATTACTTTTATGGTGCCTTACAATTATTCGTAGTTAAATTATGTGCTTAGTGTAAGCACATTTTGGTATAGTATGGCGCTGGGTCACTGAATCATGGTTTTATAGATCATAGAAAGAAAAGAACATTAGGTACACTAGATAAATTTTTCACCGGAGCAAAGATTAATATTAGCCTCTGAAATGTAGGAGATGCTCACTGAGATCATCTGGATTTCAAATTGTTATGGGGGAGCAACCCCGGATACCCCACCCCACCCCATCCCCACCGCCCTGGATAGTCTTCGTGTTCATGTTCACGTTTTATTCACTTCACTCAGGCTTTACATAAAGAATATGAGGGAATGTATTTTACAATTCATATTTTGGCGGTGGGTATAAATTACAAGACGTCAAAGATCGAACAGACAATAGAGGGACACATTTCGAGCTATGGCCCGCCCATTTCTAGCTTTTCCTGTGTTGAGATCAATCGAACCCTGAATTATCGGAATCCCAATATCGGGTGGGGGGGGGGGCATAATTTATGAATCTATTTCCGCACAATCATCATAATCAACTACGCGACGTGTATGACGTGTAAAATCACGTCATGAAAGATTTGATTACGCCCGTCTTTAACGCTTAATAGTCAGACACGTTGCACGAATTGTATGTTTTTGCTACTTAACAGACATGCTGTTGAATATTTTAAAACTAATTTGACTGCCATAGGCCAGATAGTCCAGCAATCCAGTCAAATTAGTTTCATAATATTCAACAACTTACCTGTATAGTTTTCTGGAAATTGATAGTTATGGCGTTCAGAGATCGATCGATCCCAACACGAGTGATGTGTGGGTGGAGCTTAGTTGAAGATGGGCGGGGCATAGCTAAAACTGGAAAGGCACATTGATTATGACGTCATATCCTTGACTGACAGATTGGATTCATCCATTGTAATAATATTCAAGATACGGCGATTGAGCATCATACGTGGATCAAACTAGTGTCTATTATGTTTTCGAACCTTGTTCAGATTCTATCTTAGATAACCAGGGTCGTATTGTTCCCAAAATGTACCGGGTCTCCAGATAAAATTATATTCTGGATCAATACGAGGTCAAAGCGCCCAGTTAAATTAGTTTCAAAATATTCGACACCATGTTTTTCTACGTCATACATGACGTCATTTATTATGAAGTTATCGTACACGTTACGTAGTTGATTATGACGTCATATGATGGATGGATAAACTGGAAAGGTCCATTAGGCCTACATCCCACCATCAACATAATTATGTCCGATCTGTCAATCAAATACATGACATCATAGTCAACTTGTCACGTGGCGACTGACGTTACAATACCTAGTGATATAAACATTGAAAAGTCCGTCAAGTGTACGAATTATATGTTTGCACCATTTAATAAACATTCTGTTGAATATTTGGAACTACTTTGACATAGCGCTGTTGTTGCTAAAGGCAGCAACAGCACCCAGTAAAAGTAGTTTCAAAATATTCAAAAGCTTACCTGCATAGTTAACTTGAAATTCGGATTCTGGGGTTTCAGGATTCAAAGTATATAAATCATAGGCGTAGCAACAGGAGTTGGGCAAGGGGTCGATAGCGTACCCGCCCCCAGGTTTGTCCTCTCCTATAGTGTATCCCAGCATAGCGCCACCGCCTTAGGTTTTAGCGCCATCCATACTTTAGACACACACACCCCCAACCCCTCCGGTCAAATTACGTGTCTACATCACTGTAAATTGATTCCAACCCGCAGAAAGAGTGGGCGGAGCTTTGCTAGAAATGTACGGGGCATAGCTAGAAATGTACGGGGCATAGCTAGAAATGTATTGCTCTATTGCACCGCAAATATGCTTCGGCCTATATATGCGACCAGGCAAATAGTATCCGTATATATTATTGGTAAATTGGCGGTAACAGCCTTTGTTTTTTCTATTTAAAATACGTGTTCAATTCTGTTTTGCTATTGTAAACAGGCCTCTCACGCGCGCTCACATATCACCTTGTCCACGCTGTCTCCGTGTCACCTGGCCTGCTGAGTCCGCTTCAAACACGTGGATAGAACTTGTCCCCCGTATGGTCAGGCAAAATCACGCAGAAACCCCGACCTCTATCCTCCGAGAGGTCATTCAAGGACACCCGCTTCGCTTCGCCGGCATAAACATAGCGATAGAGGTCAAAGGTCAGCCTGTAATCACAAGACCGCATCTGCGTGTGTTTTCGGATTGAAACAATTGTTTGAGAGAGATGATGTAAACCCTGTCGATGTTGACATGTCGGATACGCGGGTTCATTTTGCCACATATTCGACTTAATCCGACAAGAGTCGCACGCACGAATGTTGAATATATGGCAAATTTGGAAACGCAGCAAGGAGCTAACAAATAAGGAATCGTAAGGCATAGCATACTTATTTACTTTTAACTATGCCCGCTTAGCCCCCCCCCCCCCCTTACCCGAGAGCCTGGTAAGCCGTAGATATGGCTGACACCGACGGCGACTACTACTACTACTACTACTACTACTACTACTACTACTACTACTACTACTACTACTACTACTACTAACACTACTTCTATAGATATACATTTTATATACATGTGCATTTTACTGTACTGCCAATATTCTACCGCCACAATCATTATGTACATTTTACCCTCATATGCCCCAGATGGGTCTGAGTGTAACAATGTGAACTTGAACTTGGAATACCTGAGATTAAGCTAATGTTCGGAAACGTTATCGAGGTACGCCATTTACCCCGTTTACAAATACCCTAACGACCGAGTGTATAATCGGATAACGGTATCACGTGGGACAGATTCTACTCTATTACCCCACCTTTAAGCGAGAGTAAAATTGTGCGCATGCGTAGATAGGTAAGGCACCCTCGTCATACCTATGATCGGATTACCTCGATAACAAAACCGAACTCAGCCTAATTAACGAGATGCATTGTATTCTGGGGCAGCGTCATTATTCCGACAGATCAATTTTCCGACAATTCATTATTCCGACAATCTAACCTAATATTCCAACACCACATTATTCGACAACCCAATATTGCGACATTTAGGCCATTCCGACACCGATTCCACACATATTCAGCTGATCGTCAGCGCCAGCCTGTCAGCGAATACCCGGTGTACTATGTAATATTACACCCTCCCCCTCCCCGTGAACTCGCTTCATCAGCGGTTGTGACAACTAAATAGGCCTAAACCAGGTAATTTAGCTCATTATTTTAATTTTACTACTAATATTATTTCAAAGGATGTTTGTTGATATTTAATCTGGTCTTAGGGGATGGTGGACCAAAATCGGAGACAATAATTCCCACAATGCCTTGTTACGAATACTTCACCAAACCCTTCCGGTTTCACTTCATTTTCCTTTCACGACCATAGATATGGATATATTGGATAGATGGCTCATGCACATACCCTCACTATGGGTCATATAGAGTTTCTTGGTACTAGTAGTTAAGGAACAATTTTCTTTTTTCTAATTACAGTTTCCATATCTGCTCCCTCCCTCCACAACTACCACCAGCTAGTGTTAAGCTGCATGTATAGGGCCTATATGTTATTATTTTATTACACCATTTTATATAGTTTTATTTAAACGCATTATGACGAAAAAAATTTGTGTTTTCCACACATCTATACTGGTTCATGTATTGATGAAATTAAATAAAGTATTATAATCGCTATCTAAATTAGTGAGTTATACGGTGTCGATATGACAACTGGCAGCCAAATATTGCAAGGGAAGTAATTCTTTGAAACAATAGCGGACGTTTAATACAGAGTTGCGCCCCTTAAGTCAGTACACTCCCATGCATGTTGGGATCTTATTAAACATAGAAGTTTTACAGCCTCCGATTTAATATAGAAATCGCATATGAAACCTCTGTCAGATTAATTTCATTATAAATCTTTTAAATACCTTGTCGTTTCCGTTCAAATGTGTAATAATTTGATTGCTAAGGAAAATGTCTTCATGCTTCGTCAGATGGTCGTACGTGCGTGCGCGTGCTTGCGAACAAATTTTCTGTTGACGCCCATGCGCCAATCATGTGTTCTACACGTGCCCTGTGTGTTTAAGCACGAGTCCCTAATTCAAATTCACAATTAAACCTACGAAATTTATTTATTTTGAATGAAATCATCGTATGTTAAGATTTATTTCGTTTCATTACACCGAGCTACACAATTTAAGCCTCTAAAAGTATATAATTTCAACAATTTAATTTTCATGCATTTTGGTGTGAATATGCACCTTTAAATGACACCATTAAAAATGGCTAATATTTCCCACTTACTAGTTACTTACATGTTCGCTCTCAAGATTTATTTGTGAAACATTTCATGTTGGTTTTAGTGTCACTCGAGGATATAACGTCATATTCAATTACGTGACATGTAGGCTGATGTCACATTCAAAATGCGTAATGAATGACGTATCTAGCTCCGTCATGAGCATCGAAAGTCTGTCAAGTGTACAAATTGTATGTTTTTATGGATTTATTACTTAATACACATTCTGTTGGATATTTTAAAACTAATTTGACTAGGCGCTGTTGTTGACTAATTAATTTCAAAATATTCCTTGAAAAAAGGGTTTCTGCGGAATCAGTGTTCGAAGCATATAAATCGATTCCAACACGCGTAAAAGTGGGCGGAGCTTAGCTGGAAATAGGCGGGGCATAGCTAGAGATGGATCCCTCCTATTTCACCGGATATTGGTAAGCTTCGCCGAAACGCAGTCCAAGGTGAGACGTTGCTATGAATGGCCCTTTCCAGTTTTAGCTTTGCCCCGCCCATCTCCACCTACGATCCACCCACACCTCGTCCATATTGGGATCGATCGGTCTCTGAACTCTGAATATCAATTTTCAGAAAACTACATAAGTAAGCTGTTAAATATTTTGAAACTTATTTGACTGGGCGCTGTTGCTGCCTATGGCAGCAACAGCGTCCAATCAAATTAGTTTCAAAATATTCAGCAGAATATTTATTAAATAGTAAAGACATGCAATTCGTACAACAACGAATTGTCCGTCCTCAATTATGCGTTCGTGATATACTTATCTACGTCATTCATGACGTCATTGATTATGATGTCATTCTACACGCCATGTAGTTAATTATGACGTCATATGATTGGTGATAAAGTGGAAAAATCTATTATCGGCATAAAAATTCTAAGACTCCGTAAAGCAATTGATGAAACCACTTTAACTATGCCCTACCTATCTCTAGCTAGCTCCGCCCATGCTTTGCGCGTGCTGTGATTTCTATACTTTGAATCCAAGATTCCCAGAGCCCCAATTTCATGATAACTACACAGCTAATCTGTTGAATTTGTTGAAACCAATTTGACTGAGGGTTGTTGTTTCAAAATATTCAACAGAATGATTATTAGATAGTAAAGACATATAATTCGTACAACTGATGGACTATTCCATGTTCCTGACGTAGTATCCGGCAATGATGATTGTCACAATCATGTTACGTAATTGATTATGACCTCATATACTTGTCTGACAGGTCGGATGCATCCATTATTTGTACACCTATTAATGGGAAGGAAAAGTTTAATATTTAATTGATTAAAATATTTTTCAGGAGATTGATCAGATCAAATTTGATACGAATCTGTCTAGTCATTACATGTTGTCATGCAAATTTTTATAGGAAGTAACTCTGAAGAATATGGACATATTTCGCTTAGACGCTGCCCAACAGTGGCGCACATGCGCACACACGACACCCACCCGCACACTCACGCCTGTCGCGCTCATTCACCTCCCAACACATTTATATGCTTACGTAAGATTTAACCTCATTTCTGCTTCAGAAATTCAGGATGCACTATGGAGCCATCTAAATGTCATGAATTTTCCGTGAGAGGATCAGTATGCCCTTCAAAATTTCACGGTCGTACGCACGTACGCACAACTAACGGAAGGGTGGGGCTTTACACGTGCTCACCCACTGTACGACTTATAACTATATAGAGATACATTTTCAAGATACATAAAAGGCTGATTTAGAAAAGACGGTTCAAGCAATTTTCATATTATTGTAGGCTAACCTTAAATTCGTTGAAATAAGGGACAATTCCACTAAAGGGAGACTACTTTTGAATATTATTGTGCATATAACGCGCAATCGCACAGCTACTTATCTCCCTTGTAACGTTAACGCCGTATCTACGAAAGTTCGAGCTTATGAATTTTAATGCTAACTCGACTTGGTGGGTGATTTGCTGACTCTAGATGTGAGCGTGTAAACCAAATGTGGAGTCCGAGATTCTACTACCTAATGGAGGATTCCAGTGTATCCATCAATCATATGACGTCATAATCAACTATGTGATGTGTAGGATGACGTAATATTCAATTGCGTCATGAATGACGTTGATAAGTTCGTCACGAACGCTTAATTAATTACGGACTAGGCGTTGTTGTACGAATTGTATTTATTTGATGTTTACTACATGATGTTGAATATTTTGAAACTAATTTGACCAGGCGCTGTTACCATAGGCAGCAACCTCAGTCAAATTAGTTTCAAAATATTCGTCAATTTACCTGTATAGTTTTCTGGAAATTAAGATTCAGAGATTGCTGGGATCGATTGATCCGAACACTGGCAAAGCGTGGGTGGAGATTAGCTAAATATTGGCGGGGCATGGCTAAAACTGGATTCTTCCATTGAGTCATGTAAAAACGTGTGGGGCCTATACGTGTATGTACTTACTGACACTGTGACCTAGATATTTGACCCTTTGACGTGAAATTCAAACGTCTTCTAAAGCGCCACAATATGACTAATTGTACCAACGTTGTGATTCTACATCCTTGCATTCCAGAGTTACGGCATCAAATGTGTTTAAAATATGCACTTAGTGACCCCGTGACCTAGCTTCTTTTCCCCCATTGACCTCAAACTCAACAGACTCCTACAGATTCGTAAGATGGAGAGGTATGCCAAGTCTGGAGCCCCCTCCCCCACCCACCATCTAAATGTCATGAATTTTCCGTGAGAGGATCAGTATGCCCTTCAAAATTCCACGGTCGTACGCACGTACGCACAACTAACGGAAGGGTGGGGCTGTACACGTGCTCACCCACTGTACGACTTATAACTATATAAAGATACATTTTCAAGATACATAAAAGGCTGATTTAGAAAAGACGGTTCAAGCAATTTTCATATTATTGTAGGCTAACCTTAAATTCGTTGAAATAAGGGACAATTACACTAAAGGGAGACTACTTTTGAATATTATTGCGCATATAACGCGCAATCGCACAGCTACTTATCTCCCTTGTAACGTTAACGCCGTATCTACGAAAGTTCGAGCTTATGAATTTTAATGCTAACTCGACTAATCCTGACTTTAGATGTGAGCGTGTAAACCAAATCTGGAGTCCGAGATTCTACTACCTAATGGAGGATTCAAGTTTATCCATCAATCATATGACGTCATAATCAACTATGTGATGTGTAGGATGACGTAATATTCAATTGCGTCATGAATGACGTTGATAAGTTCGTCACGAACGCTTAATTAATTACGGACTAGGCGTTGTTGTACGAATTGTATTTATTTGATGTTTACTACATGATGTTGAATATTTTGAAACTAATTTGACCAGGCGCTGTTACCATAGGCAGCAACCTCAGTCAAATTAGTTTCAAAATATTCGTCAATTTACCTGTATAGTTTTCTGGAAATTAAGATTCAGAGATTGCTGGGATCGATTGATCCGAACACTGGCAAAGCGTGGGTGGAGATTAGCTAAATATTGGCGGGACATGGCTAAAACTGGATTCTTCCATTGAGTCATGTAAAAACGTGTGGGGCCTATACGTGTATGTACTTACTGACACTGTGACCTAGATATTTGACCCTTTGACGTGAAATTCAAACGTCTTCTAAAGCGCCACAATATGACTAAAAAACACGCGCCGCCAATTCCTAGCTAAGCTTCGCCCACTTTTTGCGCGTGCTGGGATCGATTTACATACTTTGAACCCTGAATTCTCAGAATCGCATTTTAAAGGCAATAGTACATTAGTTGTTGAAATTTTTGATACTAATTTGAATGGATGCTGTTGCTGCCACAATCAAATTAGTTATTGTTTATTAAATATTAAATCCATCAAAGACATACAATTCCTAAACTTGGCGGACGTTTAAATGTTTATAGCGGAGCTAGTGACTTCATTCATTAAACTATTTGATTGCGACGTCAGCCCACATGCGGTTAATATTATGACGTGATATACTTGAGTGACAGATTGGATCTCTCCATTGTCTGGGTATTAAGCCCCACGAAGCGGGTTATGTGTGGCAGAAAGAGTATGCATGGTGTGCCAGTCAAGGCGGGTACATAACACAAACATGATGCGCCCGTCAAGGAGTGTACATAACACAAACATGATGCGCCCATCAAGGAGGGTACATAACACAAACATGATGCGCCCATCAAGGGGGGTACATAACACAAACATGATGCGCCCATCAAGGAGTGTACATAACACAAACATGATGCGCCCATCAAGGAGGGTACATAACACAAACATGATGCGCCCGTCAAGGAGTGTACATAACACAAACACGATGCGCCCGTCAAGGAGTGTACATAACACAAACACGATGCGCCCGTCAAGGAGGGTACATAACACAAACATGATGCGCCAGTCAAGGAGTGTACATAACACAAACACGATGCGCCCGTCAAGGAGTGTACATAACACAAACACGATGCGCCCGTCAAGGAGTGTACATAACACAAACACGATGCGCCCGTCAAGGAGGGTACATAACACAAACATGATGTGCCAGTCAAGGAGTGTACATAACACAAACAGGATGCGCCAGTCAAGGAAGGTACATAACACAAACATGATGCGCCCGTCAAGAAGTATACATTACACAAACACAATGCGCCCGTCAAGGAGGGTACATAACACAAACATGATGCGCCAGTCAAGGAGGGTACATAACACAAACACGATGCGCACGTCAATGAGGGTACATAACCCAAACACGATGCGCCCGTCAAGAAGGGTACATAACACAAACACGATGCGCTCTTCAAGGAGGGTACATAACCCAAACACGATGCGCCCGTCAAGGAGGGTACATAACCCAAACACGATGCGCCCGTCAAGGAGGGTACATAACACAAACACGATGCGCTCGTCAAGGAGTATAGGCTACATAACACAAACATGATGCGCCAGTCAAGGAGGGTACATAACACAAACATAATGCGCTCGTCAAGGCGGATACATAACACAAACACGATGCGCCCGTCAAGGAGTGTACATAACACAAACATGATGTGCCCGTCAAGGAGTGTAGGCTACATAACACAAACATGATGCTTCCGTCAAGGAGGGTACATAACACAAACATGATGCACCCGTCAAGGCAGATACATAACACAAACACCATGCGCTCGTCAAGGAGGGTACATAACACAAACATGATGCGCCCGTCAAGGAGTGTAGGCTACATAACACAAACATGATGCTTCCGTCAAGGAGGGTACATAACACAAACATGATGCACCCGTCAAGGCAGATACATAACACAAACACCATGCGCTCGTCAAGGAGGGTACATAACACAAACATGATGCGCCCGTCAAGGAGTGTAGGCTACATAACACAAACATGATGCTCCCATCAAGGAGTGTAGGCTACATAACACAAACATGATGCTCCCATCAAGGAGTGTAGGCTACATAACACAAACATGATGCGCCCATCAAGGAGTGTAGGCTACATAACACAAACATGATGCGCCCGTCAAGGAGTGTAGGCTACATAACACAAACATGATGCTCCCATCAAGGAGGGTACATAACACAAACATGATGCACCCGTCAAGGCAGATACATAACACAAACACGATGCGCTCGTCAAGGAGGGTACATAACACAAACATGATGTGCCAGTCAAGGAGAGTACATAATACAAATATGATGTGCCAGTCAAGGAGAGTACATAATACAAATATGATGCGCCAGTCAAGGTGGGTACATAGCACAAACATGATGCGCTCGTCAAGGAGTGTATATAACACAAACATGATGCACCCATCAAGGAGTGTACATAACACAAACATGATGCGCCCGTCAAGGAGTGTTCATAACACAAACATGATGCGTCCGTCAAGGAGTGTACATAACACAAACATGATGCGCCCGTCACGGAGGGTACATAACACACACACATGATGCGCTCGTCAAGAAGTGTACATAACACAAACACGATGCGCCCGTCAAGGAGGGTACATAACACAAACACGATGCGCCCGTCAAGGAGTGTACATAACACACAAACATGATGTGCCCGTCAAGGAGGGTACATAACACAAACATGATGCGCCCGTCAAGGAGGGTACATAACACAAACATGATGCGCCCGTCACGGAGGGTACATAACACACAAACATGATGCGCCCGTCAAGGCGGGGCCATGACACAAACATGATGTGCCCGTCAAGGAGGGTACATAACACAAACATGATGCGCCAGTCAAGGAGGGTACATAACTGACCAACCGACCGACCCACACACTCACTCATTCACTCATCGACCGGTCGGCTAAACGACCAATCGACCGACATTCATGCTGGCCTTCGGCGTGAATCATAACAAAGCTGTGCATGAGCTGGTGTGAGGAAGACAATCTGACTGCATGTTACTCTTGAATGACGGTGTTCCTGAAATATGTTGTCATCTTAAATGACTAAAACGTGTTACAGAAAGTCACTTGTTTCCTGAGCAAACCTATAGGGCCTATATCAGCGTGAAGGTTAAACTGTGCAAGCGGAGGCGTTGGTGGCAGGATGTATGGTATAATACTGACGATCATCATTGAAAGGTAGTCCAAGGGGAAGCGGCGCTATGTAGCATTTAACCTACGTACCAAATGTAATGCTCATCCGTGAAGCTGTTAATTTTCATACGGAGGCCTTTATTTTAAGGAACTTACAGACTGAAGGTGATACAGAATAGAGTCATGTCTCAAATATCAATACGTCAGGTGTAAGCGGTTAATAAAACAAGGCATAAAACAACACCAATAACGCCACATCCGTCGCAAATATAGGGCATTCCCACTTTGGACTTGTCCACCTTGGAAACTAGTCTCACAGCATCCGTCGATACTAGCTCGGTCTTGGACACAGTACACGTGCGAAAATGCGTGGTGAATACTAACAGTGTCATGTATCATCACGGCCAGCATCATCACTTCCACCGGCGCACCTCAACGCCACAATGCTCCAACCAATATCATCACCGCCACCCGTCCCTCCCCTCTACCACTGCCATCACTACCACCACAAAATATGCGTGGGGTGGGCCACAATTTTCCGACCTAACTTATGGAAGTTCGGGCGTACCACAAGAACAGCGTATTAATTTTTTTTTAATTTCTGACATCGTTTTTCTACATAATCAATCAATTTTATCCACCGTTTCTCTAGCATTGCTAAACCATCTCGAAACCAGGCTTTGTCACGCGACCCTAAAAGCCCTTCCACTTCACCAATAACCTCTTCATCTGTTTCAAATCCTTTGCCACAGTGCTCAGATTTGAGCCTAGAAAATAAGTAAAATCTGAGTGGTGTCGATGTCTGGTGGATAAGCAGGGTGTGGCAGAATTGTAAAGCCACAGTCGCTGGCAGCATCGACTGCAACTCGTGAAGAATGAACTGGGCATCGTCCTGAAGTAATCACACATGTTTTCGAAGTTTTCCGCGTCGTTTAGTTTTTAATTCATGAATCCATTTCCTCACTTACTCATATGACGTCATAATCAACTACGTGACACGTGTATGCTGGCGTATAATCATTACGTCATGAATGACTCGATTTAGTCCGTCTTAAACGCGTAATAGTCCGTCAGGTTGTAGAAATCATATGTCTTTACTATTTAATAAACCTGCTGTTGAGTATTTTGAAACTAATTTGACTGGGCGCTGTGCCTACCATAGGCAGCAACAGCACCCAGTCAAATTAGTTTCAAAATATCCAACAGCTTACATGTATAGTTTTCTGGAAATTGAGTCCGGGAGTTCATGGACCGATTGATTCCAACATGAGCGATGTGTGGGTGGAGCTTAGCTAGAAATGGGCGGGGCATAGATAAAACTGGAACGGTCCATTTCTTCGCGAGTTGATGAAGCTCATTTGCACAATATTCAGCGTTAATTATTATAACCAACAATAGGTATCGGTATATCGTGCATGCCCACGTTAATAGTAGTATCTTGCTTCAAGTAGTCAATCATAACCAGACCTTCGCGAACCCAAAACACGAACACCATGACCTTGTCACTGGAAGCGTTGACTTTTTGTCTGTCGGTCAAAATAGTGGAGCCAGGTTTCATAATGAGTAACAATATGTGTAAGAAAAGTATTTCTGGGTCAGCGCGATATTAATCAAGGAGTTGCAGACGGATATTTGCACCCTGGCACGATTCTGGTCGGCTGTCAGCATTCGTGGCACCCACCTGGCATCCACTGTAATCATGTTTAGGTTTTCATACAAACTTTGCTCCACGGATGTCGTACTAATGTTATGCCCACGGGTTAACTGTCTGTCCTGTATGAATGTGTCAAGGACAGCATTAAAGTTTTCGTCAGAGAATTCTTCAGAACGGTGGCCATCTTCTGTGCTTTGTCTACAGATTTTCGGTGCAAATGATAGAAGAGACCTGTACCATTAGTCATTATACAGTTCTGGTGGACAGGCGACCGACCGACCCACCCCCACAATACCACCACGTCACCCCTTTAAAAATCCATACATCACTGGTAACCCTTTAATGACTAAATTTCTTCTAAAAATTAAAATAATTACTTATTTAATGTCCATTCGCAGGCCAAGAGAAGACTATTTTAGAAAATTTACCACTGTAATGGCAAACTCGGTAACCGAGCCAGTCATTTCAGTGGTAAAATTTCAAAAATAGTCTTCTCCTGGCCTGTAAATGGGCATTACTCAAAACCACTACAGAGGCCGGTTTTGGCCGGTTTTGGCCGGTTTCGTCACGAAAGGGTTAAGAGTACCGTATGAAGGGACAACATTACATAATGCTTCTGACATATCCTCGTGAATTTTCGTTGACGTAATCTTCTTTAAATGCAAATATTACTGCTCAACTCTCGGCTTTATGATTGTATCCATATTCTGTGAAATTTAGAGTGTACAAGAAAAACAAACAAAAATCGTCCGATTAACATCACCCAGAATCAATTAACAACATCGTTCATCACCTAAGATGGTGTTCTACTGCCTCTTACAGTTTGCTACTGTTAACTAGCTCAGGCACTTTTGGGAACAACTCCCACCCCCCACCCCCTCCCCCCTCCCCCCACCCCCACACACACGCACGCACGCACGCGTACGCACGCACGCACGCACGCACGCACGCACGCGCACGCACACCAGAGTGCGTTAAGATAGGTGTGGAGGTGAGGGTAGCAAATGGTCGCTATCATTTACGGAACCACCGTCCAGAGAAACGCCTCTTCCACGGGAAACTGGCCTGTCCATCATGAGAGGACAACGTTAAGCGCTGCCCTGGCATAGTCGTTCATGACTAGACACAATCATCACCACCACCACCACCACCACCACCAAAACCCGACATACTCGTGCCACAGTCCATCCACGTCTACATCATCATCACAATCTCACCCAACACAGACCCCACCCCAAACCCCAGCCCTACCGAGCTAAACACGTACGCGCGTAGGTTATGTGCATTGCGTAGGTTATGTGCATTGCGTAGGTTATGTACATTGCACGTTGTATTGCGTATCAATTCCGGAGTTATTGCCCTTGAGCAATAATGGCACATGTGTATCAGAGTACTCCCCCTTTATACAATTCTCGTATGATTTGGGCTACTGTATCAATGATGTAAAAATGGATATTGTACTAAGCGACTATAGCCAAGTACACATTAAATTATATCTGATTAGAGCCCTGTCTACTACGGCCACCTGCTGCAGGACCACACACTGATGGTACACTAAGCTCGGTGGTTTTTATATTAACCGTTTAAGCCCTGAATTCCCAGTACTCGAATTCAAGACGACTAAACGGGTAAACTGTTACATATTTTTTAACTACTCTGACAGGAACCTGTTGCAGCAGCAGCTCCCAGTCGAATTAGTTTCAAAATTCTCAACAAAATATGTGTTAAATTCTGCCTGATTTTTGTATTTTGACTTTCGGGTTCTAAGGGTTAAAGAACCATCGCCGTATTCAATTCGTAAACGTCATTTTCGATACTTGCTGACCTGTTTTTTGCGGTCACCTCTTATTGTTCGCTAATATGTTCACTATAATATGCAGACGTTTTGACATTCTGTTATTTACTCCAGTGGTCGATATCTTGAGGCCAGTAATTGACTAATACATATATCTTGATTCTATTTTGATTTGTGTCCTGGGAGCGCTGTCCGAATGGCCAACGAATAGTGATATCACCGTCCCAGGAACAATTATACAGATTTGAGATAAAATGATGGACTATGGAGGCCGAGTAAAAGATTTGGAGTTATTCACAAGAAATTACAGTTCTCTAAGGACTTTTTCAAGGGCATTGGTAAGAAAATAAATATCAGAAATTGAGTTATATTTGATGGAAAATTGCCATGGTTTTCATTCTGATTTTCTAATTCCTAGTCTCTAAGTAGACATCGTGCTAACATCGTGTTAACCCTTTAGCACGCATGTCAGCCAAAAACGGCTTCTGTAGTGGTCTTGCGAAATATCCATTTGCAGACCAAGAGATGACTCTTTTTGAAAATTTACCACTGGTCTTTCCAGTGGTAAATTCTCCGAAAAAAATAGTCTTCTCTTAGTCTGCAAATAGACATCTTCTATGAGCTGCTGTTGCTGCCTATGGCCTTGAATATTCAAAATAAAGACATACAGGTAGGTGTCCCTCAGAATGTCGGTCCTTTTTTTAAAATGGCATGGAGCTTGCTCGATAGATGTTAGCAATACATTTTCTGAACGAAGACGAAGGCTGGTTATTAACTTAGATTGCATGTACACATTTACAAGAAAATAAACTTGTTTGTTAATTCCTTTACAGGTTGAATGAGACGCGTGAAAATCCACTTGCCCATCAGAATATTGGTCGACAATTTGGCTAATACTGTTGAGGAAACGTAATAAATCAATGTAAAATTGGACATGGCTTAAAATTTTGAAACTCTCGAACGAGTTAAATAAAAATGATTCTGTTTCTGTAGCTATTGCCTTTGATGTTCCCAAAATACAGGTGCGCTGTCCCTCAGAATGCTGGGTTTTCTCAATAACATATCAAGACAATACATATTTCTTTGCAAAAATCATATCTGACGTCTCATTCCATAGCCCCATTGGCAGCCAATTTATGCAAAGGTTTGTTTCAGAAAGAGACTAAAGGAGCAAAATGAACCAACACACATTAAAATGGTAAATCTTTCTTTTACAGGTAAGTCTTAACAACAATATTGCTATTATTTTCAGGTAAATTCAAAATGAATCCAACATTTAGCATGATAATTATGACGACGGTACGTTGCCATCGCCCAGGTTCCAATTACAGAATGCTTTAGCAACATACAAAATGAAAAGCACGACATATAAGTGGCGCAGTACAAATTTGCATTGACACCAATTGCAGAGGTTAATACTGCACTCCGAACAAGGAGCAACACCTTGATCAAACATACAAACTGCCATTCTTTTTAACTACAATCCAATAGCTATATAAATTCCCAATAGAAATTACCACCACCACCACCACCCACCACCACCTCTCCCCACCACCACCACCGCCGCCTCGTGTCTGTTTTCACTGAAGTGCTGATGAGATACATTTGTTTCGATTGAAAATTATGGCGTGAAAATTTGCAGTAAATTATTTTTGTCATCAAATATCTTGGAAACTTCCAGACAAAATTAGACATTTTGCATTTTAACTTGCCTGTACGCATAGCCCATCTGAGTGATACAATGGAAAATGCCTGACCGGTCTTTCGTTTACTCGAGACAATTTTGTTTGTTCACCTGTATTCTGAGGGGCTCCATCATTCTGAGGGGCGCCAGCATTCTGAGGGGCAGCTACCTGTACAATTCGTACACATGACAGACCTTTATATGTCTATGACGGACCTAGAAATGTCATTCACTACGCATTTTGATTTTGAGGTCAGCCTACGCGTGACGTTTCTGATTATATCGCCATATAGAGCCTACTTGAGGAACAGATCGGACCTATATCCATTTTGAACGCTATTTGACTCCAGTGGTTGAGGGACACATCTAGGGATGGGTCCTTGATGGGGCGTTATTAAATATATTAAATTATAAATTCGCCAAAGACAGAATTCTGTGAGTCATTTGAGTGTGATGTCAGTATTTTGATTATAACGTTAAATACTTGGCCGACAGATTGAATCATTCCATTAGGGCATATAATATACAAATTGAAAAAAACCAAAACGATTTTGGGCGTGCAAAACGTGTGGAACAATTTTCCTTTTCGAACTGAAGACAGATTCAGGCATATATCCAAGCTGTCATCACAACATACCGCGTATAATCTATCTCCACCAATCCACATATAGCAATCGTAGTTAGGCCATTGTTCGTCGATATTAAATCAGAAATCGTCTGAGATATTATCCTTTAAAACATCAAACAAAGTTTGTATTATTAAAATGGCCTAGTGTAAATGTCAGACAGTAAGAATCGCACGAATTCTCTTTCTACTCCCATCTTCTGCTGATGTTGTTTTCACAATTGTTATGTTAATGTATTTTTATTGACGCCGATCAATATCTGATAGCGTTTATATCTACGTCTAGATAAAACAATAGTCAGCGATCGAAGCTTCACGGGCGGGATCAGGTGTCCACCATTACATTTTTTTCTATTCTCCTGTTTTTAGATGGAAATTGAGACCTATTTCATGCTATATTGTGACCAAGTTAAGCTCACGTGGGTTGTCAATTTGACTAAAAGGCGTTGATGAATGATGGAGCCACAAGATGCGATAGAATTCCCTTCAGAGTGTTGATCAGATATCATATCTGATAGCGAGTTGATGAAGATCTGGGATGAAATGGACAGACGCTGACTAGATCTTCACACGTGGTCGCCTAATCGAATTGACAGGAACACGATGAACAATATTCTGTATATTATATCACCGTCTGGATGAGTCCGGGTCCGGATCCGTATATGAAAGAAACTGCTGTGAGTCTAATAATAAAATACCATTGGCATTAAAAATAAATGCATTTTCCCAAAGAACTTTTTATCTGTATAACTTGTTTTGCTTTCAATGGTTATAAATAGCAACATACGTTTACGGTTGCACCAGCAGACTACGAGCGCAGTACCATTAGGTACTTTTGAGTTTTTCTCATAGATCACAGATTTGGCGTTCTGTCAGATGTTCCATTTTCCTTAATTAGTTTGCCTCATTAAATCATTTTATTTTAATGATATAGGCCTACATAACAGTTGCGTAGTCAATCCATTGCGCAATCGAATTCGGATTCCAGTTTATCCATCAATCATATGACGTTATTATCAACTACGCGAAGTGTAGGATGACGACATAATCAATTACGTCATGAATGCCGTAGCTAAGATCGTCACAAACGCTTAATTGATGACGGACTACGCGTTGTTGTAAGAATTGTATGTCTTTACTATTAAATAAACACGCTGTTGAATATTTTGAAACTAATTTGACTGACAGCAACAGCACCCAGTCTAATTAGTTTTAAAATATTCAACCGCTTATTTGTATATAGTTTTCTGGAAATTGATTATCAGTGAGTTCAGGGATCGATCGATCCCAACACGGGAGAAGTGTGGGTGGAGCTTAGCTAAAGATGGGCGGGGCATAGCTAAAACTGGATTCTTGCATTATGTGAGATGAACCTACATAGGCATGATCTATATCAGGCTCATCCGATAAGAAAGTTGCTGGTGCCAGGGCAGTTTGTGCATAAGGCATGGTGGTAACAGTGAGAGAAGGTCTATATCACATTTCATGACAAAATTACCAGAGACAAGGAAATATGAGGAGTCCATATTCCGTGAGCTTGGGTATCATCTTAGCTGCGACATGCAGACATTGTTTGGACGGACTGGAGCAGACAAGGTTTTGGGTGGACAATGGCAGACATGGTTTTGGGTGGACTGGAGAAGACATGGTTTTGGGTGGACTGGAGCAGACATGGTTTTGGGTGGAATGGAGCAGACATGGTTTTGGGTGGACTGGAGCAGACATGGTTTTGGGTGGACTGGAGCAGACATGGTCTTGGATGGAATGGAGCAGACATGGTTTTGGGTGGACTGGAGCAGACATGGTTTTGGGTGGACTGGAGTAGACATGGTTTGGGTGGACTGGAGCAGACATGGTTTTGGGCGGACTGGAGCAGACATGGTTTGGGTGGACTGGAGCAGACATGGTTTTTGGTGGACTGGAGCAGACATGGTTTGGGTGGACTGGAGCAGACATGGTTTTGGGTGGACTGGAGCAGACATGGTTTGGGTGGACTGGAGCAGATATGGTTGTTGGTGGACTGGAGCAGACATGGTTTTGGGTGGACTGGAGCAGACAAGGTTTTGGGTGGACAATGGCAGACATGGTTTTGGGTGGACTGGAGAAGATATGGTTTTGGGTGGGCTGGAGCAGACATGGTTTTGGGTGGACTGGAGCAGACATGGTTTTGGGTGGACCATGGC
Organism: Chaetoderma sp. LZ-2023a; assembly: GCA_034401795.1. NCBI lineage: Eukaryota > Metazoa > Mollusca > Caudofoveata > Chaetodermatida > Chaetodermatidae > Chaetoderma > Chaetoderma sp. LZ-2023a. The sequence continues at coordinate 220,331,252 of CM067369.1, read as the reverse complement.
AGACATGGTTTTGGGTGGACTGGAGAAGACATGGTTTTGGGTGGACTGGAGCAGACATGGTTTTGGGTGGACTGGAGCAGACATGGTTTTGGGTGGACTGGAGCAGACATGGTTTGGGTGGACTGGAGCAGACATGGTTTTGGGTGGACTGGAGCAGACATGGTTTGGGTGGACTGGAGCAGACATGGTTTTTTGTGGACTGGAGCAGACATGGTTTTGGGTGGACTGGAGCAGACATGGTTTAGGTGGACTGGAGCAGACATGGTTTTTGGTGGACCATGGCAGACATGGTTTTGGGTGGACTGGAGCAGACATGGTGAATTTGTTAATGGCAGAGCACACTGGGGGTATTATGGACTCCGATATGGTGACATGGTATTTAATAATATAGAATGACGTTTGACCATGGCAATTTTGACATGACCGTACTTGGGAGGGAATGCCGATCCAGGGAGAGAGCAAAGCTATGCGGGAAGGGTGGGGTGTTGGGTGATTAGGGATGGGGTGGGATGGCTCTATATATAGTGCTTTGGATTTCAGGCTTATAGATAGTTTAGGAAGTATAGTAATAGATTTGGGAAAGCACGACTAGCCTAAACATATATCATCTGAGTCTCTTGGTAGATTGACGATTGATGGTTGCATGAGAGGGCATGACAAAAATATGTTCTTTTCTATATGGTTATTGCGGTTTTACATTTTAAATAGTTGTATCCTATACTCGTGGACTTTCACTAAGGCTGTCGAGTAAGCACTGTTTATATATGCGACTTAAAGTTTTCATAGTCAAGCCGGCCAATATAGCTTTTGCGGGCAATGGCCTTGGGGACCGTATATTTGATGACCAAGGGAAAAGTATATGTTCTTAAACGTGCTAGTGGTGCCACAAGTATAGGTAACCGTTATTACAGTGGCCATTTTAAAGAATATTCCCCGGATCTAACAACGGACAGTTTCTATCGGAAAGACTCGATATTATCTTGTTCAGTTTTGATCATTAGTAATTTAATTTCACAAAACCCACGTAAAATGGCAAGCAAACAAAACTGGCGTGGTGTCATCGTACATCAGTGCTTGGTCAGACTACAGAAGAATGGTGCTTTATGAAATCGTTTATTTCCCCCGTGCTGTTTGGCCGGCCTCAGTAGAAAACATAACATTATTAGTGGTTTCATTATTGATCTCCATACATTGCTTCACTCGAAATGGCGATTGTGCGCCCGCTCTGATAAGCCATTATCTTCATATAAATAAATTTCTCGTCGCACCCTAGCAAGCTGATTCATCGACTGGCTAGCCACGGACCTCTCTGTAAATTTTCGATTTGATTTTACCCCTAAGTTAATTACCCTAGCAAGAGCTGTCCGTTGACGTCATCACCGTTCCGTTTGAAGCGAGCTTTTTACATCTAAAGCCATTTTCACAAAGTTTATGAGTCTAATCTTCAGCCAGGATCAATATTTCATTTATGAAACATGCTAACTCGGTCATAGCTGCCATGATTTGCCGCTCGTTGTCACGACAAAACTGGAACCATCGCCAGCTACTCCCTGACAATTTTACTTGCAAAAGATTTTAAGCATTTGCAATTTCATAAGCAGTTGTCCAGTCGTGTCGTGGAGTTCGCGCACGCAACTCGAGCGGAAGAAATATGGCTGCTGCTTAGCATAATTGTCCGCTCATTGAATGAGCTAGCTCGATTGTCTGTACTGGACTCATTCTATTAGAGCAATGTCCGGTCAATGCATATCTGATTGTTGGACTCGCGTTTTGTCCAATGCAGTATAGGGCCTATGATATGTTAATAATGCGCTACGTACTTGGCAGAATAGTCTTTCGCCTTTCGGCATTATTATAATGTCAAGGATTGCATGATGCAGCCAGTAAAAATCCCAAAAGATGCCGTTAAATTATAAGTAAAGTTTGGACGTAAAGGAAAGATGGTGTTTATCAACTAGAATGCATCAAATAGCTTCTCAGAGCATCTCATTTTTACCCTCCCACACCACCAACCAACCACCTACCCACACCCACCCACCCACCCACACACACGCGCACGCACGCACGCACGCACGCACGCACGCACGCACGCACGCACGCACGCACGCACGCACGCAGGCAGGCAGGCAGGCAGGCAGGCAGGCAGGCAGGCACGCACGCACGCACGCACGCACACAATTAGGAAGGCTCCACTTCCAGACCCTCCAACAGAGTGCACCAGACCCATAATAGAATCATAGACCAACCATTGATAAAATACCAATCTGACTCCATCATCATCCTAAATCCATCCATCCATCCATCCATCCACTACTGCTTCCGTATTTGGAAACACATGTTAATTGGTGTGCAGCTGCCTTGTTGTTAGAGAGTAATGAAGCGCTATGGGAGTAATGAAATGCTACGTGAACTACTAGAAGATTAGTGGAATGCTAGGGTATTATTGATATGCTAGGAGATACATGAAATTTCAGGAGATTAATGAAATGATAGGGGATTAGTGAACTGGTAGAGGATTAATGGAGAACTAGGGGATTAATGAAGTGCTAGGAGATTAGTGAACTGCTATAAATATTGTCCAGTAACAGAACATTTGCACAAAGCTATATCAGCAGTACGACACGTGCCATGTGTGTGCAGCACACCGTTCTATGTATGCTAGGATCATAGCCATGTTGATCCACGTTCGTGTTGCACCTATTCTAGGAATACCATACAATTTCACTGACAACTGCAGATCACTTCATTTTGAGATCATGGGATGAGTGACAGTCTGAGATCTACATTCATGGCCACACATTCACATTTGTAGAACTCCCAGAATCGCTGGATCGGAAGTGATTCGAGGACTTGGATGCGACAGAATGAGTGGTGAACCTAACACAAAGGTTTAACTTAGACTACAACCCATGACAGATTTTCACTCAGAGAATGCATTGGTAAATGGGCGATTGTGGCTAGTTCTATTCCATCGACCCTCGATTTTAATTTGGATGTTGAAGTAGACTGATAGTCGATAGGAGGGCATTATCATAAACAGAATGTAGATGATTCGCTTCACTAATGGATAGATAGAGTCTAAAGACTCGCTCGGCATTCTGCTCTCAAGCATCTCCCTATGAGGTTCTAAGTCATTCTAAAACTGATATACCACTGCTAAACAGAAATGTTTTCTCTTGAAGGAACACGGACATGTTGAAAAGTGCTGCAATGAGACTAAGGAGTGTGTCGACTTAAACATATGTCTATCACTTGACCGTGCCATTAGTTTTGCTAAAGGCGATACCGTAAATCGCGAGTTGGATGAGATAAATAAGATGAGCGAATCCAAATGATTTAAACCGAGAGCTGGTAGAGCAAGTAATTTCAAATAATTCCCAATGGAACAGTGAGTTGGAAGAGTAATACTGAGCAATCGTACAATAAGTGAATGCAAATTTCTACCACAATCAACTTCGTTGTCAGGATTCACCTTTCCAGAGTATCCATAAATGAGTTGACGTCATATGGCGTCATAATCAGCTAAGCGGCGCTTAGGATGACGTCATAATCATTACGTCATAAATGATTATATTAGTTCCGTCTTTAACTCTTAATAGTCCGACACGTAAGAATTGTATGTCTCTACTATTTAATAAACATGCTGTTGAATATTCTAAAACTAATTTAACTGGACGCTGTTGCTGACATAGGCAGCAACAGCACTCGGTCAAATTAGTTTCAAAATATTCTACAGTTTACCTGTATAGTTTTCTTGAAATTGATAGTCAGGGAGTTCAGAGCTCGATCGATTCCAACACGAGCGACGTGTGGGAGGAGCGTAGCTAGAGATGGGCAGGGAATAGCTAAAATGGAAAGGACCATTGTCACTTACTTGTCCGAGACCAACACATAGTAGAGAGATTCGTGCATGCGTGATTTTGAGGAGCGTGTGTGCATGTGTGCATGCACACGTGTGTGCAGGCATGCGTGCGTGCGTGCGTGCGTGCGTGCGTGCGTACGTGCGTGCGTGCGTGCGTGCGTGTGAGTGTGTGTGTGTGTGTGCGTGCGTGCGTGCGGGCGTGCGTGCGTGCGTGCGTGCGTGCGTGCGTGCGTGCGTGTGTGTGTGAGGGATATTTTCTGATTTCTAAGTTATTAAACGTAGTATGAGTCAAACAGTTTCATATTTGACTTCAGAGTCATGGAATTATAGAGAAACTCTGAGTGATTTTCTCCATGCATTCATGCCACTGGAACATAGACACTTAGAGGATGATGCATTCATGCCACTGGAACATAGACACTTAGAGGATGGTATTTGTGGCATCATGTTCATCAAACCTGTTCAGATTCTGTAAGAGTTTCATACCTGACTTCAAGCCAAATTAGACAGGTTGCGAGGTTTCTCATTAATTCCGAGCTCCTGGCCTAGATAGAAAATTGTATAATAAGACAGTAGAGACAAGAGTATAGTCATATGACTAAGGGGGATAAGAACAGTGAACTGTACAGACTCGCCATCTAGCGTCTTTGGGCATCCGATTATATTTAGCATGAAACTATATTCGAAATATCAGAATTGTTATATACAAATGATACCATGAGTAAAAGAAACAGACATTCCAAAGGTCTTTTACGATAAATAATAACTGAAGTTGTAATATTGTCTTTATCTCTGTTTCAGTCATTACCGATTTCTGGGCTGAAACACATCCAAGCTAGTGCTGGAATATTTACTATGGCCACATCAGCTAGAGACAAGAACTTAGACTGTGAATTTTTATTTACTATTTATCATTTGTGTCCACGTTTCATTGTACTCCACAGCATTTGTAATACCAATACACGTACCACATTCGCCAAAATTCTGATGTGATATCTATAGAGCCGATGGCCCCCCCCCCCCCCCACAAATTCTATTCATGTTATGGACTCTTCAGCCGGTTGATGCACTCCTCTCAGAAGAGCTTCAGGCGTGACAAAGTGAAGAACTTCATTGAATATTTATTAGAAATCTCTCAACAGAAATCTCTCAATACAAACAAAGCCATTATCATGAAAAACAACGAGATATAAGGACATAGTTCGACCGTGCTGTTGGTATTTCATCGCGAGTAGTTATCCGGGTTAATGGCCGTGGGTTTCCCTTGATTTAGATTCCTGGGGCAGGACTGTCGATCGAGTCATTCTCTTCCAAGAACGCAGTTGGCTGGGCTGCCAATGGGTGTGCGTGAATCAACGCAACGTCGATCTCATTAGGGAAGGCGTGTAGATTTGCAGAGTCTGTGCATCAATACAGGATCACGATTCCCGCAGTGATGGTTGCGCATGTAAGTACAAAATCCGTATGGCTATCTATATGAAGAGGAGAGGTTATGCTCATCCAAAGTCTCCCCTCCCTCCTTCTCTCTCTCTCTCTCTCTCTCTCTCTCTCTCTCTCTCTCTCGCTCGCTCTCTCTCTCTCCCTCCCTCCCTCTCTCTCTCTCTTTCAGGTCGGAGGGAGACCTAACGGTAGGTATACTTCCTAGCGACAAAGGTGTGAGCAAGAGAGATAGCATGAGATGGTTCGTGCTCTATGGCAGGGCCAAACTATCCTTCATTTGATGGCCTGTACTCCTGATATGTTTTAAGGTGTGTCCAATGCCTAACTTGACTTGAGAGGAAGAGAAAGTGTAATGGAAGATGAGACGAAGGAAAGGAGATCCTGTTAGGAGAGCCTTCCTGTTTTTAAGCAGCATGGGGCACTACTCGAAACGTGCCTAAATTGCACAGAGTCGTTGCCGGCCCGAGGTTCCCAAAGCTGTAAAGGAAAGAGACGAGCAGGCAGTTGGTTGGTTCTGATGACCTTGTTCGGAATTTAGACGCAGTGCGAAAACCGGTAGTCGAAAAACGAGTATTTCCTACCTATATGTTTGCATACATGCCATTACGAAAAGGAGAATGAATAAGGGTTGGTGGATCTTGCTGTTATGTCTCATAGGAGGTCATTCTGGGCTACAATTCGCTGACTGTAGGCGTTTGTGGGCTTAAACTAGCGGTTGGCATATTTAATACCTCATAGAGTGAAGATTACAGTCACTTGGAGGGACTGATTCGGATACAAGGAATGCTCAGACACTTACACAAAGCACATGCATTGTGATAAGTCATCGAAATATCACTGCTTCTACGAGCTCACTGTAAGTACTGCTGTAGCTCGCAGGGGTTCATGCTGTTCCACCATGACATTCCAATCCATCGCGCCACAAATGCACGACATATGGGAAGGCTGGTTAGCTGCGGATCTCGGGGTTATGGATCCCGTATCACATCTCTCTGGAAGGTACAAAAACCAGCCTCTAGAGCCAGTGGAACACTGATGTTCCAGTGGGGCCGTGTGACAATTGCCGCCGAGATTGAACCACACGTGTCGTCTCAACTATTTGTGTCACCAGTATGCCTATCCATACTAATTTAAACAGATATGGAATAAAGAATAATTAAACAATGAGAAATTTAATATACTATACAAACAGTTTTATGCGTTTGACAGTAAATGAGCACAGCAATACACAATGTAGAGCCATCCAGTGTTCTTTCCACGTGGTTTCGCCGGAGGTACCACACAGATCCTTGAATCCGCAGAGGTAAGTGAGAGTTTCCACAACGAAGTCACTAGATAGTTTAATATAAACTAGTATACCCCTAACACACACACAAAGAAAATATTGTTGTTGCGAGAGGAAAGTGCCTCGCGTGGGCCTTCGAAAAGCCTTCAATGTCAAAGTGGAGGAAAAGAGCTGGCAAAAAGGGCCACTCTTTTGTTCAACAGAAAATGCTAAGTGCTGAAAATCCTAGTGAAGCTTGTGTTAAGGTGTTGACGCTGGTTTACGTGAAGACGGGAAGAACTATTTCCAAGGAATTCCCAGGTCACCATCTTATGTAGTTCCAAAGTTACTGCATTGGCAGTTGCCGCTTTATTTATGCAGGCCTTCTGCTACACCCTAACCTACCAATTGGTTGTTAGTAACGGAAACAAGCTTTGTCCGCAAATGGGAGGGTTTACTATCTAACTTTTAGATACGTTTATCGGTTGGGCGCAGATGCCCGGCTTCCCTAAGGTTGCCCCACATAGCATCTACCTCCAAGGATAGCGTGCGTACATGTCATGGGACAAAGCTCTGAATCAAATAACGATCTGGCTACCCGGCTCCATAACCACATATAACATCACTAGACGAGTTTTCACAGTTCACACAAGCAAATTTAGATACTGACATGTTATTATGGTGGGGATGGAGAGATGGATATCCATCGCGAGCGTCCTTCCTGTAAGGGCGTGGCAGGTTCTAAGGCCTCACCCAGAGACTCCAATGAATTGGATGGAGATCCGCGTCTCGTCCGTCACCGCGTGCTACAGAACTAACATTTGACTTGTCATTAGGGTTATTTTCCATGCTGCCCAGAGATGCACTGCAGGCCAGTATTACAACATATAAATTAATATTATTACTATTGTTATTATTTCACAGTGCTTCCTACTTTGGCGGTGGATCTACCTAATAAGTATCCAAAGACACAAGGGTGGGGGGCATGTATGTAAATCAGCACTTTAACTATCACTGCTCGGAAACCTCCGATAGTTTCCCAGGGTCGGATCCAGTCAACGTGTCGATTTGGGAATCCAGACAATTAATAAGCCATATGGCTGGTGGATCGTGGAAAGAGACAATCACTCAATAAATATACGAGGCCCTATAGGTAACTGGCCAATTTTACACAACCTTGCCGGTGCGTGTGGCTACATTACCACAACAACCAGAAAAAAGGTGTAGACTATGCGTTTCTAATGGAGAAACTGTCCCTAACCACTTTAAACCTATCCTATCGAGCTGAATAGCCAGGTTTAGTTGGTAACATGTCAGGCTCAAACATTTAGAGCATGATCAGCGACCTCAGTATAAAATTGATGCTGGCGGGAATCATGATGCGGATATAAATGTTGCTGTATAGTATTTCCTAGCATACTGCGGTCTAGAGTTTTTATAAATAAACAAAACATATTAACTAGATGGCTACTTGCCATATACACAACTAACCAATACACAATTTGACGAATATAATGATTATAAAGTATCACATGTGATTGGACCCTTTGGTGCGGCTAGTTGAAAGCAACCACAGTAAATGAGGATAATATTCACAATAGCAGAAATCATAAAGATGCGGTCCCAAGACCAGCAAGTTACCTATTCGTCATCAGTACCACTATGCGGAAATAATAATTAAATGTTCAATAGTATAGCTACTTGATTACCTAATAGTCATCGGTACGGAACAAGTTCGCGAGTTACTGAAATTTAGGCGCTAACATATGAGTAGCGCGATATGGCACACTCTCTAAAGCTGGAAAGATTTCCACAGGAAGACATCCGCAGGCAGGTCTCTGCAGGCAGGTCACCGGAAGCTGACTCCTCCAGGCATGTTGGATACGGCACTGTCTCTGGACAGATACTGGAATGGTTCAAGAGATGTCCATTAGATAGTCATTTCACTCATACAGAATAGAAACGGTTTATTGTAAAGTTTCCGTCCGGCGATGGTAATATGAAAGTTGAGAGCAACCCATTAACAGGGAGGGATGCTTATAGAATTTATCCATATACAATAACTGGCACATGGTGTTGGGTATGGTAGCTCACGGGTGTGTGTGCTGGTTCGCTATTAGGTTTCCACCCATCGCACCGCAAGTGCACGATGACCGGGATGGCTGGTTTACTGCAGATCTTGGGGTTGCGGATCCCGTATGATGTCTCTCCGAGAAATATAAAGACCGGCTTCTAGAGCCGGTGGAACACTGATAGTCCAATGGAGCCGTGTGACCATTGCCGCCAATATTGAACCAATCCGTGTCGTCCCAACTATTTGTGTCACAGGTATGTCCGTCCATACTAATTTAGAGAATGGAACAATGTGTAATTGAAACGGTAGAAATATTAATATATACTATACAAACAGGATGATCGTTTGACAGTAAATGAGCACACAATAATACACAATATAGAGCTAACTGGTGTTCTTTCCACGTGGTGTCACCGGAGGTACCACACAGGTTCTTGAATCGACAGAGGTATCGCCGCAAGAGAAGCATCCTCAACGAAAGCACTAAGTAGCTTAATATAAGCTAATATACCCTTAACACACACAAAGAAAATAGTGTTGTTGCGAGAGAAAAGTGCCTCACGCGGGCCTTTGTCACAGGAAAATGCCTTCGACGCCGAAGCAGAGGAAAAGAGCTGGCAAAAAGGGCCATTCTTTTGTTCAACAGAAAATGCTAGGTGCTGAAAATCCTAGTGAAGCTACTGTTATGGTGTTGCACGCTGGTTTACATGAAGACGAGACGAATGATTTCTGAAGAATTCCCAGGTCACCGTCTTTTGTAATTCCAAAGATACTGTATTGGTAGATGCCGCTTTATTTATGCAGGCCTTCTGCTACAGTCCAACCTAACAATTAGTCGTTAGAAACGAAAACTAGCTTTGGCCACAAGTGGCAGGATTCCTACCTATCTTTAGATACAGCTGTCCAATGGGCGCAGACGCTCAGCCTCCCTTAGGTCGCTTTGGAATAGCATCTACCTCCAAGGACAGCATGCGCACATGTTACGACACAAGGCATCCGAATTCGATGAAAATCTGGTTACCTTTCTCCGCAACCACATAACACATCACCTGGACAATGGCTACGTTTCACCCAAGCAAGTTTGATTACTAACATGTCATTATGGTGGGGATGGAGAGGCAAATATCTATCGCGAGCGTCCTTCCCATGAGGGCATGGTGGATTCCAAGATCTCACCCAGATGCTGCAATGAGTTGGATGGAGAAGCGCATCTCGTCCGTCACCGACTCCTACGGATCTAACAGTTGCCCTGTCGTTAGGATTAAATTCCAATATGCCCAGATATGCACTGCGGGCTGGTAAACAAACTAACTAACTCACATTTATAACTATATCTTTTCGCAGTGCTTCCTTCATTGGCAGGGTTATCTAGCTAACAATTATCACAAGATACAGGGGGTGGGGGATGTATGTGAATCAGCACTTTAAACATTGCCGCTCGGAAACCTCCGATAGTTTCCCAGGGACGGATCCAATCAACGTGCTGATGGGGAGTCCAAACAATTAATAAGCCATACGGCTGGTGGATCGTGGAAAGAGAAAATAACTTAATATATATATGAGGCCCTATAGGTAATTGGCCAATTGTACACAACCTTGCTGGAGTGCGGGGCTACATTACCGCAACAACCGGAAAAGAGGTGTACACTATATGTCTCAGAAATTGTCCCAAACCACTTTAACCTATCCTATCGAGCTGAATAGCAAGATTCGTAGATAACATGCCGGGCTCAAACAATTAGAGCACGGTCAGCGACCTCAGTATAAAATTGATGATGGCGGGAATAAAGTGATGCGGATATAATGTTGCTGTATAGTATCTCCTAGCGTACTGCGGTCCAAAGTTTTCTACAATTAAACAAAACATATTAACTGGATGGCTACCTGCCATATACAACTAACCAATGTAATCAGTAGAATGTAATTAATGATTTCAATAACTACCACAGATGATGAACCTAAGCGGTGCGGCTAGTTGAAAGCACCTACAGTAAACAAGGATAATATGCACAGTAATAAAAAAATTATAACTTGCCGTCAGAAGACTGGGAAGGTATCTATTAGTCATCAGTACCAAATGTGGAAATGATAATTAAATGTACAATAGTATAGCTACTTGAGTACCTAATAGACATCGGTATGGAACAGGCTACTATGTTAATGAAATTGAGGCACTAGCGTATTCGTAGCGCGAGCTGACACGTTCCTTGAGGCTGGAAGGATTTCCACATGCAGATCTCCACAGCTGATTTCCACAGGCAGGTCTCTGCAAGCTGGCTCCAGGGTAGACACGGTACAGACTCAGGACAGTGAAACAAAGCAGTGTCTATTAGATAGTCTCTGTAGTTAGTATACAATTTTTACAGAAGTGAGAAAGTTATCCATCCAGCGACGGAAATAATAAAGTTGAAGTTTGCCCGTAAGAAGAGAGGGCTTGATAATGTTAAGCAGTTACATAACTGGCACACAGTACGGAATGCGTCGCATAGCTCTTGTGGCACACCTAGCAAAGTTCCACCAGACTGTGGCTAAAAAGTTAATTAAAACACATACGACATGCAGTGCGGAAATTGAAGTCCACTTTTCAGCATGCTTGGCAGATCCGGTGAGTTATCCACCAAGAATCACTGTAAGCTCTACATTCCGTAGGATTACATCCCGGGCCCATATGCCCCTTTCCGCAGAGGTGTTCCCTTTAGACAAGTTCGGAAGCAGGAACCATAACTTTAATTATTTTGCTCCCGGATGGCCGAGAACAGCTATCCGGTGCGGGTGAGCTGAAAGCCACTTGGAACTGCAGTGATGTTCTGTATCTTCCGTCGGTGTTCTGGTTTACTCGTCAAGTCCCGTACTTCCAGCCAGTCCTCCAGATGGGCCTGTCTCCACGCCGACGATGCTCCTGATTCTCGATTTTTCACCCCTTTTATACTACTCGTGACATCAGAGGCAGATGCCTCAGCCAATCAGTGGCCGAGCAATAGCCAATCAGCGTGAAGCTAGATCAGTGACGTATTTATCACGTGCACAGAACATTCTAGATCTATTTATGCATACACACGATTACGACGTCAAAAGCAATATTTTGAAGATAAATCAAGGGTATTTTCGCGGATAACTCAGCCATTTCTGGGCCGATTTTGAAATAGTTAACATTTCTAGAAATCTCGTTTTATTCTGATCCTGATCAGTACCAAGAACAACGAGAACGGAATAATTAAAGGTTTTACGAGTACCCACTCGGTACACTATAGGCATGCACTCGCTTCCAATTCCGTGACGTGTTGTCAGGGAAGCTCTGAAGCGCGTGCATGCGCACCACGCGTTTTAGCCGATTTTAACGAAAACCTCTCTCATAGGGCTTATGTATGTGTACTATCCTACCCAGGGGGCGTGCTTGGAGCGAATCCGGAGTGGCCGTTCTGTACCCAGCTTTGCTGGGACAGTCAGTACCCGTCCGGTCAGTCCGTGCTACACTCGCTTCCATTTACAAGATGTGTTGTCAGGCAAGCTCTGACGCACGCGCATGCGCACCACACGGTCTAATGGACTTAGCCGTTTTTAACGAACACCTCTCTCATAGGGCCTATATATGCGTAATATCCTACCATGGGGGAGGGGGGGGGGTGCGTGCTTGGACCGAATCCGGAACGGACGTTCCATACCCAGCTTAGCTGGGACAGCCAGTACCCGTCCGGTCGATCCGTACTACACTCCTTGGGAGGCCCTTCAGAAAAGAGGCAGATCGATCTGGGGTGGGGGCCGGATGAATATGTGCAGTGAGTATGGCTCTGACTCCTCGATGTAGCAGCGAGTGTTAATGCTAACTAATTAGGACTTGACAAAAGGCTGTGGGTCAGCACCAAGCTCAATAGAATCACACAACAAACCATAGGTCATCACTTACTGAGTTCAGTAGAATCGTACGGTATACGAACATGCAAGAAATATATAAAAACGAACATGCAACATGTAAAACAAACAAGACGAGAAAAGAAGAAGAGTGTGAAGAGGTGGAACGTAACGTTGTTCGGGAAAAGAGATGTGGCGCAAATATCGGTACAAGAAACCTTAAAAAGAAAATACAATATATGCGACGTAGACGAGAGTAAAGAGTCAGCGGTGGCTGCGTGCAGAACAGGCGATGCTGTTAGAGAAAAATGTTACAAACATTTAATATGAAAAAGGCATTTAAAATTTAATATTTAAGAAACAGTTTAATGGTTACAAGTAATTAACATTCATGAAGCTCAGCGGTTATCAGCAGACGGATGGTTCACGAAGGATGATTTCACACTCCTGAAGCATGAAGTGGGTCACGAGGCGAAGTCAGTGTTCGTAAACGATAAACAGTCAAAGGCACAATTAGGATTAGATTGTATGACCATCAGTCGAGGTGATGCGCGAAAGGTGGTTTCGCAATTGCAGTTCATGAAGCGGTGAAACAGCGAGGTTTTAGCACAAAAAATATTCAATGATGACGACGAGGTGGCACAAACGCCATTGTAGCTGTGGTTCACGAAGGCGTGAAGTGGCAGTTTACAGTCACAATGCAATATGATGATGAAGAGATGAAAAAAGAAAAAGAAACAGGGCCAGTGTTCTTAGTTCTTATCATGGCGATGGCGCATAGGCAGGAATGGGTGCGCTCCAGCAGTGGCTGAAGGATAGATTGCCTAGCTAGCGTTCTGGCAGCTGGATATCCGATTGATGTTCTTCATTCGCAGAGTATTTCTTGGTAGTGGTTTTTGGTGGATATCTTCCTTGTTAGCTCAATGCGGTAGTGCTCGTCAAATTCTGGTGGATATCATAAGCGGGACTGGATGATGGTGGTCCAACGACTTGGCAGAAGGGCAGGTCTGATTTTGGTTGCTATTTTGCCCGGCAAGATCAGCTGCAGGGCTTCCAAAAACGGGTATGTCCCTTTTTGCACCGCACGCTAGGTATAGTAGTAGAAATGATAGTTTGGAGGTCACTAAGTGATCAGCTGCTTTAGGCTCGTAGGAGACCGTCGTTTTGGTCTCCGCGGCTATGACGACTGCAGCATTTGGCGCTCAGAAATGTGGCAAACATGGCGGCACGTCCTCTCTGGTCACGATTCTATTATTGGTTTCTTTGCGTATATCGGGTCCTTGATTCCAGGTCCCATTCACGCCGTATCTAGGCGATCAACAATCTTACTGGTTCTGATTTCTTGGTTCAGTTTATTAGTGTAACTTCCCCAGTTTTACACTGATACCATTTATACTTCTGGGTGGAGAGAGGCAGTGAGGAGATTGACTATGTTTCCAGTGATTGCTCGCTTGTCAGCCACCTGATCGCCTGACAGTCGAGCGGGATTTGAACACCACCCGGCTGATTACCAGTTGAACACGCTAACACCACGACCAATCGTCTTCTAAAAGGCCACGATTCTGAAGATTTGGATTGATTGGCGTCCCTGATTCTAGGTCACATTCACACCATATCTAGGCTGGTTTGACTTCAGGCTGTTATTGGTAACTCAGTTTTTACATTGGTACCCATTTATACTCCTGAGTGGAGAGCGGCAACAAGGAGTGAATGAGATTACCTATCTTTCCAACGATTACTCACTTGTCAGCCATCTGATCACGTGATAGTTGAGCGGGATTTGAAACCCACCTGGCTGATTACCAGTCAACCACGCTAACACCAGGTCCCATTCACGCCCTATCTAGGCTGGTTTCTATTTCAGTCTATTATTTGTAACTTCCTCAGATTTACACTAGTACTAATTTATGGGTGGAGAGAGGCGACGAGGAGGGAAGGAGATTGCGGAGGGCTTGTTTATCTCAGTAAACCGCTTCAATCTCAGATGCGTAAGGCTCTCATGCCTTGAGGTTCATCAGCAGTCACCGGAGAGAAGACGTTTTGTTGTCAAAATATAAAGTGAGGTACCGTAGAGCGATTTCAAAGAGAGCTTTGGGATTATGTCGAGAGACGGTTCCAATGATGCCAGACTTTCTTTATTTGGTCTATAGTCCCAACGCATATCGCGACAGTGAGACACGTTTTCGTTATATTGCGATGGACACTGCTAGTTCGTTTTTACGTAGTGAGCATGCTTAACGTTGGAAATTTCCACCATGGAAGATGCGCGTTGTTATTGGCCATCTGGCTGGTCGGCTGATAGAAATACGAGGCCACGCCCACATACTAGGGAAGCCACGCCTCTGTCCGACTACATCTAGTTACGGTCCACCCACGCTCTTCCCGTGTTCGGATTGATCGAAGCCTGGATTCTCAGAATCTCAATATCAAGGTAACTATACAGGCAAGCTATTGAATATTTTGAAACTAATTTGACTGGCCGCTGTTGTTGCATTTGGCAACAACAGCTCCCAATCCAAATAGTTTCGAAATATCCAACATAATGGTTATTAAAGAGTAGAGAAATAAAATTCGTACACTTGACGGGCTATTCAATGTTTATGACAGACCTAGATACGCCATTCGATGGGCATTATGATTGTGACATCAGCCTACCTGACGTAGGGGCTAAATGATTATGACGTCATATATTTAAGTGACAGATCAGGTCTATCTATTTCTCAGTGAAGCGCGGCAACTGAAACTCGATTGGCTACAAGCTTGTCAAAGAGATTTGCTCAAGTGAGATTCCAGACTAAGTCTGTATCCTAAAAGCATTTTGAAATCCACCCATGACATGACAGCAAAGACTGGTCTTAGAAAACAGTTTTACATTCAGAATCTGTGCAGTGAACTATCGCGAGCATTAAATGGGAATAGAGGAATCCAGTTTATCGATCATTATATGACGTCATAATCAGAAACGTCACATGTGGACTGACGTCATAATCAAATATTTCATGAACGACGCGAATTAGTCGGTCCTAAACGGTTAACATGTCCGTCATATATATATATATATATATATATATATATATATATATATATATATATATATATATATATATATATATATATATATATATATATATATATATATATATATAGGCAGCAACAGCACCCAGTCAAATTAGTTTCAAAATATTACACAGCTTACCTGTATAGTTTTCTGTTAATTGAGATTCAGGGAGTGCAGAGATCGATCGATCCCTACACGGGCAAAGCGTGGGTGAAGCTTATCTAGATGGGCGGAGCATATAGCTAAAACTGGATTCCTCCCCTGGTTCAGGATATGGAGTCGATGTATAACCATATACCGGTAATACTACTGGCATCTAATACATAAATTTGAATATTGAATAACGTCACACAATATGGGAGTGAGTAATAAGGAGGTACGATTTTCTGTGATTATAGACCTATCCATTAGATCGTGTGGCAAGAAAACAAACAAGTAATCCTAGAATCTAGTTAAAATCAAAAGTAATTACCAATCATTGCAGAATATGGGAGTGGAACCTAAATTAATAACTTATGAGCGAATGAAAATCGATTAATTCGTGTAGCGAGACAATAATAACACGCAGGCCTAGAATCTAATTAAAATTCAAACTAATTACAAAAAAATAATACGCGTTGTCTCGTGTACATGCCGAGGTTTCTTAAATAACAAACTGAAAAATGCAAATAAAATTAGACGTTGTTGTCAAAAGGAAGTGTCTTATGGCGGCTGGGGTGGGCGGGAGGCGCTATCTCTCCCGATTCAGCGACAGGCATGTCATTTAATCAGTGCACGTTACAAGATATATTATCATCGACGCAGAAATCCTGCTTCAGCAGTGAGATTATATTGCTTGAAGATAATTTCCAGCCCACACGAAACGCTTTCCGCTTATTTCAATAAAATATTGGGTTTTCAGCTTTATTTTCACGTCGGTGGCGTCAATGATGTTGCAGCTTGACCGTCCAGCTCTTGGCTGCTTCTGGCCAGTTCGCGAGCTGACCGGCTCTAGCATCTAGCCGGTGTATATAACATGATTCCCCACGCACGGTCCGCGGCACGAACCAATGCTACTGTATTTCCAAGCCCCGTTACTGCCTCCCGGTGTACAGGCTGTACCCGTGCCAGAACTGACCCCGACTTGGCACGCGAGCTAGTCAGATGAAATGTTCGCTACAGGCAATTAAATTCACAATAGGAAAACCAAACTCTTTTAATACTACGACAAGTAGCCATGGCAACGGCAATCTAAAACAAACAGGATGGAAATGCCGTGTTTTGAATTTATTACAGTCATTATGCTGGCTGGTCGACATTCGCCAGTTAAATCGTTTGAAAATCTGAAGCCGTAGATATGGAGCGGCGTAATTATGGAGCGAGAACAGCGGTAAATGTCAAGGAGAAAGGGTTTCAATCTCGAGAAAAATATGAAAATTTGGATGCTTTTATTGATTTTTTGGTAAAGGGCTGTCTAGAGTCGTCACTATATTAATTTTCTAAGATTTTCAGAAACATTCCGCTGTGTCAGTCCGAGAGCATGGCGAAGATTATTAGGAAAAAAAATTGAAAATTGTCGCTGCCTTTGTGAGCTTGACTATTCACACACGTCATATATTCAACAATAACGCGTTTAATGGCCAAGCCGGCCAAAACGACCTCAGCAGTGGTCTTGTGGAATGTCCTTTTGCATGGCAAGAGAATACCTTTGTAAATTTACCGCTGGGATGGCTGGTAAACTATCTAGACAGTTATTTCAGCGGAATTTTTTTTAGAAAGGTATCTTGGTCAGCAAATTGACATTTGCATCAAATGGTGACGTTTAGGCCATAAACACTAGTTTCGTTATTTAGGCAAATCAGTGAAAAATTGCAATGTAGATAGATGATCTACCTAGATTAATTGCAGTTCTACACATGCTCTCACGCCATGCCACGCCACCGCCAGCCCTGCCCCTGCTGTTTAGTATTTATCCATCACATCAGACTAGAGAAATGATTATCCAACTATATACAACTGTCTATGGTTGACATGGAATTAAATATTGTGACTCACACCATTGATTAATTATGACGTAAGCGCGGCTTCATGACATCTGTCCAATTAAGCCGGCTGTACGCATAGCGTTAACGGGCCCAGGAAATAAATCAATTATTGAATAACATACCACGTGATTTGAACCTTGGTAATTATCTGACATAATCGTGAGTTTTCACTTTCGATTGGTCAGTTCTTTTTTGCCTGGTGTTCATTTTAGAAATAAAATGTTGTTGCTGAAAAATGATGATATCGGAGACAGCAACAGCTTTTAGGAGCATAATTATCACAATAAATAACATTACCGTACTAGTCTTCAGTCACCGTAAAAAAATTATTTGATCTGGGGCACAGTGGGCCATAGAAGTTGTTATATTGGCACACAGATTCACTCCAAATGGACAATGTAGATTTTAACATTGCAAAAGATGAACTAACAAACTGTTAATAGAAACAGTAAATATAGAAATTTAACCTTTTTACCATTGAAATTCAACTGTCTCAATTTCAAGACAACTAAACAGGAACGCTGTTAAACATTTTGGAACCCATATGACAGCAACAGCTCCCAGTCAAATTAGTTTCAAAATATAAACCAGAATATCCTATATATAATAAAGCATTTGTTGTTTCGTTTCCCTTTGTTGCCGAAACCGGACAAAACCGGCCTCTATAGCGTTCTTGAGGAATGTCCATTTGCAAGCCGAAAGAAAATCCTTTTTTGTTAATTTACCACTGTAACCGAGCCAGTCATTTCAGTGGTAAATTCTCAAAAATAGTATTTTTTTACCTACAAATAGACATTAAATTAGCAAATATTTAGGGTTTTTTAAACCAAATTTAGCCACTAAAGGGTTAAATGTTTAAATCGTACGCCACCTCAGAACACACACTTGAGCTATGCACACTTACTTTCACACTGTATACTCACACCACACCTTAGAAAACGCTACACACGCCCACACAATGATTTTTAAATATATACATGGCTGATATTTTATTAAGTTTAATCCATTGGAATTCCATTTATTTGGCTAATGATGTAGTATTGACACGGCCATCAATGGTATATAGCTATAATTCACGTGTGGATTTCATTGATTTGTACGATGATAACGCTTGGTCGTGTGTACTGTGCCCATACTCAGTATTGGCGTAGTACCGGCCCCGTAACATACGTTATCAGAGTAGAGGAAGATCTAGCTAAAGTTTAGACATGCTATCGAGGTACCCCGCTTACCCCGATTACATATCCGAACGCCCGAAAGTGTAATCGGATAACGGTATCACGTGGTATTCTACTCGATTACTCCTGCTTCAAGCGAGAGTAAAAGTGTGCGCATGCGTAGATAGGTAAAGCACCCACGTGATACCTATAATCGGAGTACCTTGATAACTTTTCTGAATTCAGCCGTAGACAGTGGATAATGATAATAGTAACTTACTGTTTAGGCCTATAACAGCAAAAGATTTCAGGAACATTATTTAAACAATGAAGAACACAGGGGTGTGGGAACGTATTTAGCCCTGGGGTGCTGAAGAATGGCTGGGGCTAAAACCTGGGGGCGCTATGGGGTAGGTCCCTACACTATGAGAGAGGCAAAGCCCCCCCCCCCCCCCCCCACCACCACCCCCTACCACCACCCACCCCACCCCCACCACACCCCGGATATCGCCCCTTGCCCCCACCCCTGTTCATACGCCTATGGAACATAGATTGAGAAAGTCAAACAAAATAATATACAACTATGTTAGCATCTTAGGCTTAGCAGACATTCATATGATACATTGTATTGTAGTGTATGCTGTAGCGGAAATAGGGATGACTCTAAGGGCTGGAAAATAAGAGCCCGAATG